>JAQIXX010000442.1:0-60586 GCA_034700605.1 Willowsia nigromaculata | reverse complement strand
TGCGATTGCTATGAGGTTCGGGGAGTTCATGTTGGCTGCTGATGTTTGTACCACAGGAAAACTGCGATTCTGGAGCTACACACAGGATGGAAACTATATTGAACCTTCCAAACTCCATCATTTGCCGAAAATTATTCGAGTAGATGAGGGTAGAAGTTTCCAGGTACGAAATCAAAGATGCGAAAAGTGGGTGATGATTTATGAGAGGTTATATAAAGTGCGTCATTGTTTTTAGGTACAATTTCCTACCGGCACAAGACTCAATTTGGGTCCAAATCTCCGCTATATTTCACTCCAGGCTTCTCTCTCCGACATGGAACATACAAGTGGACTTTGTGGCTCTTTTGATCGTGACAAATCAAATGATTTCTCGTCTTATCGAGGACAGGTGGTATGTACCCCGAGTGTAAATGGGACATCAGTTTGCGATGACTTCACGAAATCCTGGAGACTGTCAACAGATCACAGTTTGTTTGTGGGATCGTTTACAAATGATGGGAATGAGGAGGATGAGTCTCAACTGGACGACTCATATAGTCCTGGTCATTGCAGTTGTTCTGGATTGAAGAATGAAAATGATGTTCAGCTTCGTCCAAAATCCAAATCGTTTCATTCCTCGCCGTATGAAGACTACCAGCCAGAAACTGAGCAAAATGAGGAGGATGCGGAAGCAAATAAATGTACATCCGCTCAGTGCATTGATCCACGTGGAGAGGATGTAACAACTCATTTGATAGATTTACTCCAAGAGGAGGATTTCACTTATGAAGGGGAAGAGTTCGGATTAAAATCTACGGAAGCTCCGCTCTTGCCCATATTTCAAGGTGAGTCGCCACTCAAACTTGCTCTGGAAGCGAATGGAGAAATCACAGAAGATGCAGCAGAAGTCTACTGCAGAGGCTTGATTGAAGGAATGCCTGTCACGAAATTGTGCCGAGATGTTGCACAAGTAGATATTGAGGCGCATATTCTATCCTGTAGAAATGAAGTGGTGGTATGTATTTTTTCAAATTTTAAATCAAATGAATTCTCTCAAGATTCCAATCCCTTCAGGAAAATATTTTTTCGTTTAATTTGCATTGTAGCACTCCAAGTCTACCGCATGGACTCTGGATGCTCTCGAACATTTAAGGTGGAATTGTAGATACCAAGTGTATCATAACCTGAGCACATGGGAACCACAGCTTGGGCGACAACATGGAACTCCGCCGTCTTCAATCTTGACCAGTCTTTGTCTTAACGATTGCAGTGGTGCTGGGTCCTGTGATCATGGTACTATGATTGGCTACTTGTCTATAAGTTATTAGTATGTTGAGATGGAGACTACTTTTTTCAATTTTACTCATTCAATGTTTTTGGATACTTGACGCAGGGATTTGTCGTTGCACGGAGGGATATTCTGGTGCTGATTGTTCCGTAAACACAAACGCCCCTCCGAAACTGTCAGCACTTGGATTCACAGACGCTTGCGACATTCGAAATCGTGCGTGTAGTGAAGTACTTGTCTGGGGAGAACGATTTGCGGAGCATAATAATATCAAATGTCATTTTGATGTGTATCGGGTATGTTGCTGATATGGATGATTTCATGGTTTGTTTTGTATATAAATTAATATAGTTTTTTAAAAAATAAAATGCATAGGCTCAAAATGCGAAAGCTGTACCAACCCTATCAGGAAGTGTTACCGGGAACGGGCGGCTTCTCACGTTCCAGTCTGTTGTTTGTGACATTCCTGACATGCCTGTTCACGATGCTAAAGTGGCAAACTTTTATATTCCGGGGGAGGGACTTGAGAAGACTCGGTGGGCAGAAATGTTCTTAAAATCTTATATTATTTATTCTCAGTTCAATGCAAATAATTCAATATTTTAAAAACAGGCAATTGTTGCGAGTTCGAGTCAGCTATGGTTTTGATGGGGCAAAAAGTGAGCCTATGGATTACGTCATATATGATTCATTATGTTGGGAATGCAATACTGCCTTGTCCTGTCAACCTCGTCCAACGCAGAGCTGCAACGTCCTTAGTGACCCGTTTGGCACGGGCAGTGACCCATTCCAAAATTCACCCAGCTTCAGCAGTCCTTCATTAGGATTTGCGCAGAGCAACAGTCCACTTCAGTATTCACCAGACTCGTCGTCCGACTTCTCACCCGCCTCATTTCCTGGGGTATTTAACCCTCAAGTTCCCCAAATAAATAATCCTGTTCCCCCAAGTTTTGGTCAAGTGCATCCTGGGCTGAGTAACCCTTGTCGTCTACCGAGGGACTCGGGACCATGCAGGAATGATATCTTGCGTTATTTCTTTGACAGTGCCACCAGTAAATGTAGACCATTTATTTTTGGAGGTTGTCAAGGTATGATATTGAATTGAGTATGGTAATTTTTAAATGTTCTAATGTGAATTTTAACTTGAAAACCTTGATATTTTATTGTCTAGGAAACCTAAATAATTTCGTCACAGAGCAGGATTGCCTTGCAACGTGTGCTTCCGGTCGACAAAAGGAGTTCGCTGATAATTCAACAGTGGCCAGTAATCCGGAGTCAGCAAGTAGTATCATTTCTCTGGGTGCTCCAGGTCTGTCAAAAATTGTGAGTCCGTCAAGTTTCGACTTACCGCAATTATCAGAGAAATGCAATCTTGGCTCCACCCCTCGTCAATGTCAGGATGAAATAGTTCGCTACTATTATGACAGTTTGATGAGGAAGTGCCGTCCATTCATCACTTGTCCTGGCAACACTGAAAACTTCCCGAGTAAGGAATCGTGCATGAGGGAATGTGAAGTCTCTATTTAAAGTGATCACACAAAAACCAATCATTTTCTGTATATTTAATTTTCACATAATTTTTCCTACTAGATGAGTACCACGACTAAGCTGTTAATATATAATTTAGAAACTTGTTAAATAGTTAGTTTTATGGAGCCAAAAGTTTTATTTGTTATTATTATTAAAGTTATTAGTGTATGTAATTGTTGTATTATTTTGCGAATGTAAATCCACGCTACCATCAATTGTCCAACGACTTCATATTCACAAATAACTAAACGAAATGGATTTTAAGTGAATAATTACAATAAAACCAGTTTCAATATAATATGAAAATGCAGTTTCATCCAGTTCATTAATTCATTTTGTATGTTATGCAAATTTCGGATTGGTCAGAGTTGATAACGAAAATTGAATGTTTTTGTACCGTAATACTTCCGGTATGGGTGACTAAGCCAATATTATGTTAATTGAAAGTAATCTGTTTTTTTGTCTTCTTATGAAAATAAGCTGAATAATTGCTTCCACATTGAGAGTGATAGCTAAATTCACTTTACGCCGGAAGGGAAAGTAGTATAAATAGCGAATCAAATCTTTTCTTCTTGTCATTTGTCACTTGTTGATGGTTTGGAAAAACCTAAGCTAAAATCTATTACCTTGTGAGGTAAAAACTGTTTATCAAGAAACGACAGTCCCTTCTTTACCTGACTATTTGTGGCATTTGCCTCCTCACTTATAGGCAGTTCAATTGTCCTGGTAAGAGACTTGTCATTTAGTTTTTTTCATCAAAAAGTGAAAGCCAATTAGGTGATTATCTGGAGGGTCGCAGATCAAAGATGGGAGGTCGACATACTCAGCGGACCAGCAAATCCGTTGGATCGGCTAAGATCAAGAAGACGAGCATTCCGTCGGGTACTAATGTGGCGTTTTTGTTTTATGAGAATGCAAAAAAGAGGAGGGATAACGAGAAGAAGTTGCTACTGCGGCAGGTAAAAAAATTATAAGAATTTTCTGTTTCCATTGATGTTTAAAAACATGTGAGTGGAAGTGAATAAATAATTTGGAAACTTTTCATGATGAACTTTTTCAGCTAAAAATCTTGGACGAAGAATGTAAAGCCATCGTGAAAGAACATGTAGAAGATACGAAGCGTTACAAGAATGTCGTTCTAAAGACAGTCTTATTTCAAAATGGTTGGAAAAAGCGAAAGCGTCATGGAGAATGTGGAGGCCGAAAGCGACTGAAAGTTGAAAAAACCAAGACGTGCTTAAAGAAAAAGGATATCGGAAGTTCTATCCTTTTATCAACAGTCTCTAAGCGTATGTATTTTTGTTTGAATTTGCAAAATCATTTCTTATTTTTTATGAATTTCTTTGTACATACGAACTTTTAATTTTATTTGTGGGAACTTTCTCTTCAGATGCGCAAAATGGACATGGATTTGAGTCATCGAAGGCACCTAGCAACAGAAAAGACAACGACGGAGGTGCAGGCAATGGAGGAAATGTAGTTTTCAAGGTTCCTATTGGATATCCATCCATGCGGCGGAAGTGACTCGTCATGGATATTTGTTAATACAACAAGTTTGCCTACTTTCTTTGAATGACGCGTGTCTAATTGTCTTCTTCAAACCCAAATGAATTCATTTGCATCTCGTATATTTTCTTTCGTATGCGAAGTGTTTCAAAAGTGCATACTTGAAAGATTCATAGAGCAAATATGTATTTACAAGTCGTTCCTTAAGGCAACCACACTCGGCCACAGTAAAATTCAGTTATTTACAGTATTTATTTCATGGGCCTGTTCATCTGAGGCTTTATTCACGTGTAAGTTGTGTAGTTTTAGAAATATAAATTGCAGTTTTTGGACTTCGTAATGAATTGATAGTGACTTGGATGCTATTGCTTTCTACATTGAGTAATCCCGCTCTATATACATAGTTTCATTTCTCTCTTAACTGGGTCAATTCCATGAGGGAAAGTAAGGAGATACAAAATTAAAATTTGGAGTCGAATGGCGTAGTAAAGAAATTGAGGGATGAATTGTCAAAAAAAACTTTAAGAATTTTTTTTAATTATCCGAAACTTGACGTATGAAACAAAAAATGCCATCGATTAATTGTTACAATAAAAATAGTCTCCACTTTTTCACTCCAACCAAAACACGTGTTTGTTTTTATTTTTGAATATTATCATGATTAGCATTTTCTCATTAATTCATCCCGATATTGTTTCCTGTATTCTTGTATTGATCCATCTTATTTCAAAACATTTTTATGCTTCTTGTTTGAAGTGTTTGGATTAGTATGTATGTTCATAACATAATTTTTTTGGGTTGTAGCTCTGAGGCTTGCTTTAGCGAATAAAAATTAAATGAGGTATACTTATATAGCTTTGTTCCTTTTAAGTTTGGGTTTTTATTTGAAGCACAATACACGCATATGAATAAAAAAAGTTGGATTAATTGAACAAAGCGACGAAAGAACAGAAAGGCTTGCATAGTCAGTTCTATAAAAAGTGTATAATCGCGTGATATGATACCCAAACTATTTATTTGTCTACACGCGAAACATGGTTCTAAATTTGTAATTGTTTGCTAGCCTTATATAAATTAAAAATATAGAGACACAATTCTGCAGTTTTTTAAATCTTCAATTACAATGTAATTTAGAATACACAAGTATGTAGCATGCCCATGCCTCTATTGTTCGTTCTTACTAAAGTTGACAAAGAAAATCTAGACAAATGAAAATTGTGTCCCCGAAGAAGTTTATCTTTTGTGAGCTGCAACGCTTCAATTAATTGCCACATATGCGTGCATTCGAAGAGGCGTGGTAAGCGACCGCAAAGCTATTCTGACCTTCAGGGTGAAAATACACAAAGAATGAGGGCTACTGAGATAGCATCCGTCTTCATCGGCTTTCTGCTAATATCCCACTGCTTCGGGTCCCCCAGTCCCCCTCCAGACGCTTGTCTCGAAAGGGAATGTCCCCCTTTAACAGGAGAGGGGCCCTCCTCCCTGGACGCTGAGAAGTTTACGAAACTAAAGCTAAACGCGCGTGAGCTGTATGGCTCCCGGTGGGCGATTGAGCAGAAGGAGGTGATCAGTGTAAGCCACGCGGTGGATATCACGGACGCCTCCCTCATTCACGACAATCAACTCTCCCTCCACATTGAATTCAATCTCCGACAGAGCTGGTCTGCTCCTGGACTGGAATTTCCTCCCGGTCTTTTCAACGAAAGTGATAGCCCGGGAACATTTGTCTCCGCTACTGATAAAGTGCTCGCTCACATGTGGAGCCCGGAATCTTACATATCCACAGCTAGAGCATCACGTAATTTTTTCCTCCAATGACCCGAATCTACAGTAACAAATTTGCTAACAAATTGAATTTTTTTTCAGAAATGAACACCGTCGGAACACCATTGTCCCTCGTCTACATCTTCAAAAATCGGACGATCATTTTCAAAGTTCGGATGTTTACAAATGTGGGGTGCACCACCAACTTCCAGTGGTATCCCGTCGATGTGCAAACCTGCGATCTGGTCATTGAAAGCTACAAGTACCAGGATAATATTGTCCGTTATCAATGGACCGATGAAAAGCTCTACCGTCCAGTGGTCATTAACATTGGTCGCCTTTTCCAGTACGAGCTCCGCTATCCAGTTGTCCCTGACAATGGCACCCTCAAGAGGGGTGGGAGGAGCGTACAGTATCCCTTTGTCAGAATTCGGTTCACTTTCGAACGCAAACTAGGCAACAATCTCATCCAAGTGTATACCCCAACCGTTCTAGTCGTTGTCCTCAGCTTCTTCAGCTTTTGGCTGGGACTTGATGCCATTCCAGGAAGGATCAGTCTTCTGGTTACATGTATGCTCACTCTGGTCACCATGCACAGCGGAATCAAAAGCAGCATTCCTCCGGTCCACTACATCACCATGATGGATCTTTGGATGGTCTACTGCATGGCATCCGTCTTTCTTGCCATGTGTGAGTTTATCGTGATCAAATGTTTGCATCTGAGATATCAAAATGGAGAGAAGAAGTCTGAAGGAGGGACAAAGGACTTTAATGGTGACACCTTTCGTCAGCTCGTCAAAGCCATTCTGAGCAAGGCTAAAGGCGGGATGGAACCCCCCACCTTCCCCAATTCTGACAAGAGCACCCTCGCGTCTGTGGAAATGCTCAGCTCGATACTCGTCGAATCAAGTCACGCCGACGTTCCAGCTCCTCCCAAAGAGGGGAAACCTACAGTAGCTTTATGGGTTATACTAGACAAGATATCAAGGCTCCTCTTCCCCTCCGCATTCATCATTTTTAATCTCGTTTACTGGCCAGTACTCTTACATGCTGGGTCCAAGGAGGAAGGAAATGAGGATTAATGGGGAAGGGATATGACTTTATTAATGATAAAATGTTTTACTTGTATCTCTTAATATTTAACGTGTAGTACTTTAATTAAAAACTTTTAATTCAAAACGAGACAGTCGGGTAACATGAAATCTCTATAATTTTGTTGATATTTTGAGTTTGCCCACCTCCCTCTTCCCCTGGAGGAGCCACATTCCCCCTGCAGGTCTCCGTGTCCCCATCCGGATCGGTGAGGCAGGCATCCTGTTGCTCTTGTTAACTTGGATCTGCTCGGAGAGCTCGGTGACGTAGGTACATACGACGCAAAAGAATGTGGCCCACTTGAGAAGGGCCAGCACCATTCCTAGAAACAGCTCCGCGTTTGCTTCGAACGCCTCGTGCACGCACATCAGCACCACGCTACCAATGAAGCTTATCATGTCGAAGGTGCACCACAACACTGCCATCCACTTCCTGTTGTGCAGCTTTATTGACTGCAAAGAATATCAGATAATTATGCTTCTAATGGTATAAATGCTTTAAAATGAGTGCGACGCCAACTTACAGGAAACGTAGAGCCTATGAGAAGGACTGAAATGGTAATGTCGGCGAGCACATAGACGCCAAAAATGATTGCTTCCAGGACGCACCTGGAACTATGCTGGAAGTCGTTCCACTTGGAATTCAAGAACCAAACAAAAATACCGACTAGAACGAAGGCGAGGACGAGCTCGATAACACCAACAACTCGGCTTGCTAACCTGCCCGGAATGCCTTTCGCCACTGCCATCCAACAAGGAATAAATTTTTAAATCAATTAACTAAAATTCGAAACTCAAGAATCTCAAATGATTGGCACTCAATAAATTTTGCGAATTTAGAAGTCAGTCAAGATGGCAGCCATTATACAAGTTTGGACTGGAGACAAACAGCCACTTCTTGTCTTATTTTCAGCACTTTCTGCTTATCCATGTTGTCACTCCAAGCACCATTCTCAGGTAGTGTGATCTTCATCTAGAAAAACAGTAATGAAAAATAAAAACATGAACTAATTGAAGTGCATCATCAAAAATTCAGGCTTATCGATCACCCCGGAAGTATGTGATGATAAGACGTAGTAGCAAGCTGGATATCTCATTCGACTTTGATGCACACTGGAATGTCTCCGCACTCATACACGTTCCATGCTGATATTCCATATCGGAGTTCTAGCTTTCGTCGTAGAGGAGTTTCCACCTACTTTCCATCCAACAAATTGATATACTCCAATCGCTCCCGATTCTACTTCAGCCACTTTCTTTTCATGCGAATGTAAGTAATAATTATGAAAAAAATATTGAGTGGATATTTTTCATGTTCTTCGGGACGAGCACGCACGCTTTTCTCCACAAGAGAAAAAATTTGGAACGAAGAACTTTACAATTTTAAAAATCGATAAGCGTGCTGCAATCCTTTGCTCGTGGAAAAGTAATTAAGCTTATCTCGGCCACTTTGTTATTCAAAGTGATATGGCTGCAGTTTGAAAACAGTTTGCTGGTTGACACCTACTCGACAGATATATGTTATTAGAAGTCCGCCTCTGTTTTGGAGGGACAGCATAAGCATGACTACCACAAGTTTTGTGTGGCGACCTCGAGCCAAAATGGTGGCATTTGTGGATTTGGTATGTAATTTTATACACAACATTTGTGTTCTTAGTTATTAGTAAACGTAATAATTACTGGGATAATTGAATTGTTTTTTTTTTGTCAAAGAGCCTGTCCGTTATCAATCTTGTGATTGTTGTGGTCGTTGCCATTTTGTCGGCGATAGCAGTCGCGGTTATCGGCATTGTCGCGAACCACATTGAGAAAGAAAACTCAGAAAACGGGTCTGAAAGTGAGAACGGGAATGGATCCACTTCGGGTACTTCTCCAACTCAAAAGGACAAGAATGCAAGTAAGATTTTTTTTCATGAAATCATCTCGTTCACGTTTTCGAGAAAATTTTTTGCTAATTACGGGTGTGCTTTTATCAAGTGCCTGTCTGGGTCCTTTGGGTGGGTGTGGTTGTTCACCTGGCTATAGCTGTTCTTGGCCTGTGGGCGGGTTACAAGCTGCTCAAGAGCACAGATCTTGTAAGATTTATTTTAAAATTTTAGTAACAATTAAATGCTTTTTTGGATAAACTCTGATTTTGCTCATTTTGAATGTGTGGCTGCAGAAGAAGACGACGAAGCAGGCTCTGAGTGGTGCCAGATTTTGGTTTTATCTGAGCATCCTCCTCCTCCTCATCACCATCCCAATCAATGTCGTAATTTATGAAATGTATGTGATCACAGGAATTGGATTTTTGATCAGAGTTGCTCTTATGTTTGTCGTCTTCCAGTACATGGAAGAACTCAAGGTCGCTATTAATGCAGCAAATATCAGCCAAGTCGCTCCAATTTAAAATTACATTTATTCAATTTATTCATAATAAATAGTTATGTGATTACAACTGCATTTTTAAAATTAGTTTTTTGATAAATAATTTAGTCATTTGTCTACTACGCAATTGTTGCCTCCAAATTGATATTGACGGAGCTCCTCCAAAGTTTTAGCCATCGTTTGTACAGGAAGTAGATATAAGCGGCGAGGAAGCCTAAAACCATACTTCCGCAGCAGAAGCCAAAGTGTAAGTAGGTCCAGCAGGTGTCCATGAAACTTGGCAACTCCACCTTTGTTACCTCATCATCCATGGGTTCCCCCTCTCCCTCCTCCATCTCATTTATGTGTTCCTCCTCTTTCTCCTCCTCCCCTTTATTTTCCTCTTCCATCTTTTCCTCATCCTTCTTTTCCTCCTCCCTCTCCTCCTCCTCAATTGCTTGATAGATGGTGGATTGCGTATTTCCCTCAGTATTTCCTCCAATATTTGCTGCATGTCTCTTCCCCAAAATGAGATTTGTGAAGGCAAGCGGATCGCATGTCCTTGAAATAGCCCGTATCTCTTTGACCATCAGCTCGCCGTATCTCTTGAGACTGTAAATGCTAGGGATCTCGGTTCCTCCAAGCAACAAGTCGTAACAGTCATCCCCTCCCTCAGTCTCCTTCCGCTCAAGTGCCCGCCGCCCAATTATCACTGAGCAGTAGTGAGAGTACGTGCAGTTCCTGTGGGGCCCTCCAGGAAAAAGGATTACCAGATCAGAGGAGAAGTCACTGAACCTGAACGCGTCACAGTGGAGGTGGAGTGGAGATAACCCTATAATCTTGAAACCGCCGGAGTCAACCCGGATGTAGTCCTCGTCAGACAGGTTATCATGGAGGATGACTTCACTCCTCCCTCCATTAGAGGGGACTTTAGAATTGGGGGACATTGTAGCTTCTTCTTCATCCCAAGTTTCCCCACTGTACAGCTGAACACATTGAGCTACCTGACTGTTTGGAGATAACGCAGTATTCACTGGAATTGCCAACACTACTGATTTGCTCGCACTTGCGGAGGAAGAGGCGAGCGGGGTTGGGGGCTCCATACATAGCGCAAGAAAGCTCCAACTCAAAAGGATGAGGGTCACCAGTGGCTGCTGGACAATTGCTAGTTCACAACAGAATTTAATTCCAGACTCCATGTTAGTCATTGAAATTTTCTGTTTTCCAAGGTTTGCACAGGTAATTAGTGAAATAACTAACGAATAAGTAGATACTGGCCTGGTTAAAGAAAAAGAGTTGATTGAGATTGTCAAGCTAAGCTGACGTGTCAGTGGAAGCCAATGGGAGGCGAACACCGACACTATAAAGTGCTCGCTGCGGTGGCGACGTAGCGAATTCCTCGAAATTGAGTTTTAAGCACCCATTGTTCTCCATTTTCTCATTACATCCTATCATTCTCAAAAATTCTAAATATTTGCTTCTGTTGGCTCAAATATCCGAAATACCAAAAATGTTCGGTTGCTTAAAATTAAAGAACTGCATGGTGGAAGGGGAGGGGATGGGAGTAGGGGGTTAGGGAGGGGTTTGAACTATTAGTCATAAAAATATGCGTGTAATGATGTAAACATTCTGGAGAATCCCTCCACATCATTTTGCAATGAAAAGTAGTCACCGTTTTCTGCGAATTTTATGAAAAGGCAATCCATGACAGCAGGTAGTATTGGGAGCATTGGGATTATGAGTGGGAGTTGTGATGATGATATGACAAAGAGTGACACAACGCATAAATGACCTACCTCACTTACATACTCCGCGGTCATCTCATCATTGTAAACGAGTTCATTTTGTTAGCGGAAAATTAGCACTGCATAAGAAATGCTGATTTTACATGAGATCTATATCAAATCATAATTATCGCAATTCTGGCATGTTTCACACCTCAGGTAACAGAAAGATGCTGTCAAAGTAGGAGTCATTCATAATGCTATTGCTTTGTTCCCACAAATATTTACTCAACTTTATCATGATTTTTTTGCACTAGAAACCCAGTTCCGAAAGAAAAGTTATGTATAGCGGGATTCATGCTTCATGCGACTTGCAGTGACAACATAGTCTTGTCATTCATGAATTTTCTCAGAAGATCAGGGAACGTTTCAATTTCGTGAGAGGATTAGATGACAGAGAATTATGATAAAAGCAGACGGAAGTGATCTACTGTCATCTCAGTTCATCAGAGTTCCTCTCACCTTACAGTCTTCTGCCATTTCAACAACTCCTCATTTACATTCGCCATGCAGGTACCTTCCATTCTTAAACACACACAAAATTTTCTGATTTTTCTGAAAATAATTTGATTTAATTGGTTTGCAGACTGCCATCGTCGCATATCTCTCTTGTCTACTTGTCCTCCTGACAACCCTATGGCACCCAGGAGCCTGCAAGCCGACAACAACATTCACCACCTCCACCCAATATCCATCCACATCCTCACCGAAGACGCAAGTTATCACTGAACGAAATTCTTACCGCAGTACCCCTATGACTCGTCATATAAGTGCGGGGGATGACATGGAAAGCATGGAAACTGCACACACCCTAATTTACGGAACCAGTGGTGCACCTTACCTCTGCCTCCCTGCCAATCCCCCACAACTCAGCTTTAGTCGCCGCAGTGGAGGAGCCTACAAGAAAAAGCCGAGGAGGGGCTACAGCAAGTACCCTTGGAACTATCAGTGACCTGCATTTCCATTTTAATTGTCTCATTTGTACAAAAACTCTTATTTATTCTCGTATAAGCCATAAAATTACGAATATATAATAACTTAATATTTAACAAACAATTCGAATAAAAACAAGTTACAAAATAAATAACTGTTGAGCATTAAGTTCTTTAAAAAAGGCGGTGATTGTGGTTACGCTGCAGTTGCTATGGAAACAAAGTCTTCAAATTTCTGTTACGTTGTTGTTTATACTAACGGGTTGGTGAACTACAGACCTGCGTCCAGATCCTTTGCCCTCATTGATCGTCGTCACCTCAACCAAACGGAACTGAAGGAGAGACAGGTAGAAACAAAAAAATAATCAATAAAATGATAAGAAATGGTTATCACAAGAGTAGAAAAATAAGTACAAAGGAGAGATGAGATAGAAAGTTTGCAATGATGTCAAAGTAAAGTAGTGCGAGAAAATGAGAGCTTTATTGGTTCTAAGTTGTCACTATTTTTTTGTGGTTCTGAGATAACAAGTAGTAATACTGTTGGGTGTGTTCCCATATAACAAAAGACGTCTGGACGCCGACATTTTAAGTTTTGTTCATTGTAAAGTGATAGATTTAGGTAAAATAACCTGTGGAGCAACAAAGCCGATCCTTTTGAACTCTGGCACGAACGTGAGGAAGTAGAGATCGAAAAGGGCGGCCATCACCCATTCCGTGACAACTGAGGTCACTCTAAGGACCCATCCACCATGGTGGGGCTCCCACCTCACTGCTTTGTCTCCCGTGAAGTACTTCATGGACTGTGCCCCTGTCCCCAAACTCGTGACGAACAGGATGAAGCAAGTGCATCCCATAAAGATTCGGAGGTACGCGAGAGAATTTGATCCAAATTGGGGAGCCATCCGTTTCGTGAAGAAGCCTTGGATGATAAGGAAAATGGAACCACCTCCAAATGCCATCATGGCGCCGAGAATGTGAACTGAGAGAACAGAAATCTCTTGGAATGCACCCACCACACAAGTTCCAAATCCTGCGAGCACTCCAAAAAATAGACCGACCTTGTTCCACCGAAGGGCACATGTATTTCCACTGTCAGATTTTTGCTTGAAAAACTCGTCCACTTGCTTATACCGGATGTAGGCTGTCGCGCAAACTGCAACAAATCATTTCATTAGAATATTTCAAATCTTCTTAAAATTGTTGTCCATGAAACTCTCTTTTCTACTCACCTAGAACCATGGCGATGCTGAGACCAAGTCCAAATATGCACATTTCCGGTGCAAAAGTACCAGTGTCCGAGATATATGCAAAGAATGGGAGGACATGGTCCAGCTTCACTGCTGTAGCATAGGTAATGGCAAATGTGAGGGGAAATGTTATGAAAACTGCGAGGGGGAAATAGTGCAGTCCAAAACTTTGTTGGTTTGGCATCCTGAAGCTAGAATTATTTTAAACACGTTTTTCTAACAAAATCTATAGCTTTTCTCGTGAAAATTTGCAAACAGCCAATTAGTGCCAATTTGCAGTTTAATGGTCTGCTTTGGAATTGGAACAAGAGTGATAGGCTTTCTGGAACGCATTCCCATTTTATCTTGGCCAGCAATACACATTGTGTGTGTGTGTGTACGCGAACCCGCGATAAGATAACTAATTGGGATTGCTGGTGACGATAATGAGAGATGATATAATCGATATGCTATAAATGGAATCTGAGAAGGAAAACCAAACCACAGACCGAGGTCGCATGAAAAAATGCATGAGTTGATATATAATTCGCAGAGGATTTCCTTTCGCACAACTGGAGAAGGCGAGATGACAAATTTATTCATTCCACTGAGAAGTTTTGCATTTTTTGGATGGGATGACGGAGAGTGGTTGAATGATGATATGATAACAGCGATTGACAATTACTTGTGTCAATATTGACTGGGTACAAGGTACAAAACTAGTAGATTCCTTCTTTTCTCTTGCAAAATTATCTCGTCGTAAACACATCATCAGAAAAAGAACGAAGACTTGTGGTTTGCCAATTAGTCAGACAGTTTGAACGCCTTAACACCTGGACAAAGTAGACATTAATGCAATGATGATTAGTAATTATGTATAGCTGTCAATTTGCAAGCTGCACTTCGTCAAAAAGTGAACTGCGTTCCATTGACGTCAGGACATTAAGATGAGTCATCCAAGTTAGCAATGCAATTCCAATGACGGGAAAAAATGTTTATTTACTTGCCACCTGCTTTAAGTCCAAAACCTTTTAATTCATAATTATATTTTCATCTAAAATAATATTTAAGAATATGCATTGTTAAGTAATCAAGAATGAAACAATTTATTAATTCAAGCAAGCTGTTAATCTGTAAATATTTTTGTTTGTTTTGAGAAAATTCATTGACAAAAAAAATCATTTCGTTTCTTTTCCAAAGTTAATTCCACATAATTCGCCTAAATCCACACCAAATCTTTTAATTTTTGTTTTATGGATAAAACTTCTCTGGTGAGCTGACTTATAGCTTGAATTAAGTTTTATCTGGCCTCTTGTAAACCAACTGAAAATGAGAGAATGAATACAAATAATTGAAAATGTTCAAGCAAATTAGAGAAACCGACACGAAATTAGAGTATAACAGATAATATAGATATTTTAAAATGTTGATTATTATGATAAACAGCATTGATCTGCATTTCATCAGACATCAGATTACTGGAATTTGCATGAAAAATGAGCTTCAATGACATGAAGAGATTTTTTTCACTAATTAATTACAATATTTATTATGAAGCTTTAAACTTGACACTAACTAGTAAGCTACGTTCGGAAAAATGAAAATGAAAACATTTGTCAATTATTTCTGTCCTGCCTACCTGACTAACAGTTGATTAGTGCAAGTTAAATCTATAAGACGGAAAACTTGAGACACAATAGAAACCCTATTTGTTAACCATGAATAAAAGCTCAAATAAAATAATGCCACGAAAATTTGGATTTAAGGACATGCGCTGCTGCATAATTAAAGTTTTGAAGCGATGTCACTTTGCTCGTCATAAAATCGTCGTCTCACTTCAATAGTGTGATGGTGCGATGGATTGTGCGAGTTTTTAAGCATTTTTTACGCTCTACCATCTTGTCCTCCACCATAGCAAGTTTATATTCTGTAGTTGGCACTTGGTTCCTTTTTTCATCATGAGATGCGGCTGCACTGCCAACTCGTAGTTTACGTTTGGAATACACATTTACGAGATGAGCTCTCACGTTATTTTCATTAAGATAATTTGCGAATCTAATTTTTAAATATAAAACGGTCATCAGCCATTGGAAAAATCATAGTTGTTACTATATTGATGTCTAAACGCTTCACTGTGGCCACTACATTAAATGAGTTATGCACTGTGTATTAAGTGAAGCTCTACAGTATGAAGGTGTACCAATATCACCGCAAAAGTTGAAAATCAACACGTTATGTAAGAGCAGAAATATTTGATTAGAGATTCTATTATGTAAAAATGGAAGTATGGAGATTCGTTCATGTTAATCGAATAAATTGTCGTAAAAATTGTGTCCGGGAATATGTGGAGGGGTCCCAATCGATGAATCCGTGGTGCAGATAGCCATCATCTTTAATGTTGAATAGAAACAAAGAGTGTTCAGATTTTGGCAGCTTGAGTTAAAAAGATGTAAATTTGAACATAAATATTTATGGCATAACATTCTGAAATTAATGATTCGTAGACGGACACGTTACAACAGAAAATGTATGATAATCTATTAGAGCCCTCATATGTGATTCATGCTGCCAACATTTCTATGAATCAACTGATCCGATAATACAAGAAATAAAGTTTTTCCTGAAATAATTCAATATCTGAAATTAATCTTCACCAACAATAAGAACTACAAAAGGTTAAAAAATAGTAAAAACGTGTTGAAACAATTAGAACATGGAATGGAGAAAACCCGGCAGTAAATCCTTCCCAGAATTACACCCCTGTCTCACATTAAACAGTTCAAAACTTAGTTTACGTTTCATCTCTCATCTCAGTATTCCTTACAGTCTTATATTCTCCCTAATTTAATTAGGAATTAATGCGATACTTCTTATTCACAAGCGAGGCCTTCCCTCTTAATTATTAACTGTTTCAAAATCTATCTCATTCATATCATCTAATACACTCGGTGCAAAAAAATGCATCTTAAGGGATCATTCACTAGATACGTAACGGACTATGGGGTCTGAGTTTTTGTGACATCCCATTTTAAAAGGTATGCCCCCATCTCTTGTTAAAATTGTGACTGGGGGTCGGGGTTTGAATTAGATTTTTCGTTACATACTTACATGGATGATCCCTTTTGTGAGAGTTAGATGTGCAATTGAGGTATATATTGACGCTTAGCGAGCAACATTACATATTAATCCCAATACCATGTACATTTTTACAATTTAATAATGAAAAGTTTAGGATAAGAGGAAAAATGCAATGCTCCACCATCTTTCCTTCATGGTGTACAGGTGTGCATTTGATTGCTGTACCAGATATTTGCTTAATCAACAAGAAATCTCATATTCCATCTTTTTTACAAGCTAATAATGGTTATTGTTTCTTATTTTTATTTTTTACTCTTAATTATTCCACAAGCCTTCATGTGTCTTATCTGAGATGAGCGTCTCTCTCTCTTTCGGTTTTGATGCAATCTAAAATCTGCACTTATCATTCGTTATGCATTAACCACGTGAAAAATATGTTGTAGAGCTTTCTTCAGTTAAAAAGCTAATTTTTTTACTTTATTTTATAGTGTAGGTTTTTAAAAAATGTGTAATTTTTAGTGATGCTATTTATGAGAGCGCCCAAAAAGTAAATAATATGTGCTACAAGTTTTGTTATCGGTTAAGGGAAATTGCAACTGATTAAGAGCACAGATTTGGTCGACACATGAAACAAGACAACATGAAAGTAAAGTGTAGATTTTTTAAAGTTTTTGACGTATCCGTTCTTCTAATGTAATCAGAAATGTGTTTCTTTAAGATTCAAACTCAATTTATTTTCTATTCTCCAAAAACATAATAAGCTAATTCACACCAAGACGACAGCCAGCGAAGATATTAAAAAGCTAAAAAAAAAAGAAGTCGATTATTTTTGGGTGTTTTTTAATTCTGGTTATTCTACTGAAAGGATTAATTCTAAAAAGTTGCCAGTCTTGATTATGAAAGATGAGAAAATACAAGGATGATATGAAATCACATTTTTCTATAAATGTAAATACAGTAAAGCTAATTACATCGAAATATATGTTTTTCACAGAAACTCTGATGTAGTTACAGGTTTATTCATATTCATGTTGTGTCCATTTTTTACAACGAAAACGTAACAATTCAATTTGAAAGATAAACAATACACCGTTTTTGTTAGAATCACAGTATCTGGATGTATGAATTTGATATAAATCCAAGGTTTCCGCTTTTTTTTAAATGTGGATATTAATATTAATATTTTTATGTTCGTAATAATTTGAATAGAATGCGTAGGTATGAATCCGTATTCTGTATAAAAAAGAACACTAAATGCTAGCCACACATGAAATTAGATGCGATGACGGTAACACATCAAACGGGTGGTTTATCTTCCAAAGATGGAATTCATATTTTTGATTCAGATTTGAATTGAAAGAAGAATCAAAACACCGTCGTAATTTTGAAGAGCCTGTAATCTTAATAGTGGATCTGAACTCTTCTGTAGATGCTTGTCAGACGGCATTTTCAATGTATATAGGTATGATGTACATACTTGTTGTGTAAATTATTTCATTCATATCCGTCGAAAAAGTTTAAAATGTTTCATACTGGGCATTTCTGAATAATCTTCTTGTAGTATCTGGACTCTCATTCGCTAATTAACACAGACAGTTTCTTGTTACCTATGATTCTTATGATGATTGCGGGGGGAAGACGTGTTGAAAAATTAATTAGAGGTTTAAAAAATAAAACATGACAAATATCTATCATCTAAAAACCTTAAAGTACCTGGGAATGGAGAACTGTGAAGAACTGTAAACTTTTGGAAGAATGAGGTGTAAGTATCGCTTTCAATTGAGTAGTTAGGATATTAAAAAGGTAATATGGTTTTTTTGAGGATACATTTAGTCCATAAACGATAAATGTACAAAGTTCTAAAGACGAAATCTGCGTAGCTCGTTTTGCTAAATTTTAGACCTGTCACGATATTGGTAAAGTGCGATGAGTGCATTTATTTCAAAACATCCTGCAGAAACCATGACTCATAACTTAATTGATAGGAAAATCGGTTGAGTAAAAGATAAATTAGAAATATCATTTCGTTCATCTAGGTATTATTTTAAGGAACTGATGGTATGGCATGAAAGAGTTGGAGTCATCATCCTAACAACAAGCAAATAAGATTAGCATCTCTTTCAATTCACGTCATAAGTAAGTAAGAAACTGAAACGCTTGCTCTCAAAGGTGCAATAAAAAAATTAAGAACGATCGCGATAACAATTCCCGAATTTATGTTTCATCCTCGCGCGATATTAACTTCATGTTAAATTGAGTCTTTGAGCACAACCATAAAGCAAGAAAGAAACATGGTTGATTGTATACGTCTGTAAATATCAACCCTCCACCACCCATCTCTCAAATTTTACCAACATTTTTGAATCGAAACTGTCGAAATGCTGTTATTACTGCAAAATTATTTGTTATGTAAAATAAAAGCATTTTTACAGGTATCCCTTATAGACCATACATCCAACATACTTAAAAGTTAAATATGCGAAGGTAGTTTTATTTGAAGGTTGTTTAGTAGAGCATTCTAATGACTGTTAAATCTATTTTTCTTCCATTCGTTTCATTTCCATTGATTTACTACGGATAACACAAGTAAAGCAATAGCTGTTCACAAAATGGCTAAATTTAAATAAATATACGATTCTCTACAACAAACAGTATTTTTCAGGTACAAAGTGATGAAGAAACAAAGGTGAGAAAAAAAGTATAAATGAGTTGATCCGAGCCATCATGCATGATATTATGATGATGAGTATGAGTTCATATAAAATCGCATCGTCAAAAACATTGTGTTATTATCACATGCCAATTTTTACGGCACTTTAGTTCAGGTAACCAAATTAAGGTAGAAATTACACACACACACACACACACACACAGATTGAGTTGCAAAAGGGAACACATAAAATTGTAATATTTTAAGCCACCATGATCGAACTACATGCATGAAAACTCCACACAAAATAATAATCATGACAACCACATCAGTCAAAACCGTTGTCATCATCGTCACCATGAAGCGTGTACATTATTTTCAACGCATTTTACCTATACCCAGAGGAGGAAAATCAGGAAAATGATCATAAACTCTCCACTTTATACATCCTAATGGCTAAAAAAAACTATAATAATGATCTTCAGTAGTACAGAATCATGAGATCATCTTCACTTTATCATCCAGTTGGAAGCACATCAACCATGCAAAATGTTTATTCGGATTTAGGCTACATGATGGTACATCCATTGTTCATTGTTGGATGATATAGATGTATCGAGAGAATGATGAAGATGAGGGTAGGTGACGCTTTACTTTTTACACGGGTGAAGCCATGCAGAGGAAATACAAGCAGAAAGCAAACCTCACTCATTCATCAACTCATCACCGTGTGACTTGTCTACACATCGAGCAAACAAAGTTATAACCCTTTTTTTATTCTCCTTTTCTAATAAATATCACTTCTCCTCTATAAATGCATATATTTCATTTTCATCTTCCATCCAGGCAAAAAAGGGTTGATTCGTGTGTGCATCTATCTGTGTAAAATGATGTGTCTGCTTTGTTTAAAATAAAATAAAACAACTTTGTAGATTGGAAAGTTGACGTGAGCACACGGTGGCTCGTGCTCTCTCATTAAAATGATGTGGGTGTTAGCATAATTATTATTATTGTTATGGCCTCCCAAAGCTCACCCTTTTGGAATGATATTTTGTATTAAAAAAATAAGTGTACCAACTATTTTTACGAATGTAGAATATATAATTAGTTGCTCATATTGTGGCTCTTACTGTTATGCTACATCAATATGAAAATGTAGCAGTTCTTTAGTGGTGGCATTTGATTCCTCATTATTCACCTTTCTTGATGATCCAATGCACACGCGAGCAAGCAGTCTCTCTCTTCCTCTCTGATTTTCAACCTGTTATTATTTTCATTATCATTTGTGCATCAGACAAAACGACTTCTCGTTTTAGGCGGAGGTGATGAGATGAACGATGATAAAGTAGGCTAATTTGTTGTATGCGGGGTAGGTGTGTGTGCGTGCGTTTCTTTTTATTGATAGATTGATAGATTGTAGTTAGTGTTTACACTTATAAATTATTTTTAACTTTCAATCAATTTGTGCGAAAGCCAGTCATAATACATGGTTCCTTCGGATTTAAAATGTCACATTCAATTCATCTCGCATAAAAATCAAGTACAGTGTTCTGCATGCATATAGCTGGCCTTAGTGGCCTTGTTGTCTTCATGATGTTTTCCCATTCGCGTAAAGAGATTTCTGAGCTAAAAAAAAGAATAGGAAAGGAGAGCAATCACTTGGTTCATTTGTCTTCATATGAAATGGTGTACAGACGATTATTCATGTTCGCTGACTGCTATTTTTCATGGAGAGGTAATATCATGTCGTTTTCTTTCTGCATAAATAAGGCTGATAGGAATACTCTTGAGGAAATGGATCGATATCAATAGGAAAGTGAGAAATGGTGCTAGTGGTGGCGGAGATGATGACGAACTGCATGGTAAAGTGATGTTGAATTTTTGATCAGGATTTTTCTCTTGTCTGTGCAGCAACGAAGGATCTGTACAATGATTTTTGCTTAAAGTAGTAGCACTATTCCCCCATATTGTAAATAAAAATAGGAGAAAAATATTACCCATGTATTAAGGTTAAGACTGATTGATTTATTTAGAATGTATGCTGCCCAGTAACTATACTCTTCTTTTTGAAATCCTAATAAAAAACATTAAAGATTTTTATGGCCTTTTGTAATACACTCGCATTTGTCTTTAGAACTTCAATGTATAATCCAATCCACCAAGACAGGTTGTATTCTTGAGCAAGGCTGTTGCTTAGCATAAAATGTAGATGGCTCATTTCAAGGCGAAGAGATAGATTCCCAAGTAGGATGTATTCAAACATGATAAACAAATGATGTGGTGAAATATCCAACACAGCAAACGGGAATGAAAATTCCCATACAAAATGTACAGGAAAAAGCTTAAAAATATGAATTCAAATCCAGGAGATCAATGGGGAGGTATATATTTTCCCGAAATTTGAACATCATCATATTTTCCTGCACGTTTACCAATGTCATTATAATTCAGAACGTCAGATTTCTTTAAAAGTACTGTTTATTTTCTGTATGGAGAAATAAATAATGCATAAAAATTCCCACAGCATCGGCAAACTTTTTTTCATCCGTAAACAAAACATGAGGACTTTTTGTGTGAAAAAAATTTCTATATCACTGCCAACGGTAAAAAAAAGCTCTGGAATCAGAAGTCCGATATTGGAATCGTGGATTCCGCATGCATGATATTATCATGTCCCAGCAGAAGTCTTTGCACCCTTCTTCTTCCCACTATTTACTATACCCTTATTCTTATAAACGGAGGGAGAAAATCGTGTAATATTGCAACATAATTTTCTTCCTTTCTCTTGTGAAACAAACATTCCAACAAGAATCGAATATTTTCTCTACTTTTTTTGTATATTTATGTACTTTTCCTGGTCGTTTTTTTATTTTATCGGCTGACGTGGTTGGTTGGTGGCTGTTTGGTGTATTTATAAGCTTTCTGTCTGTATGTGTACTCTTCTTCTTTCATGTCATCAATCTTCTCCTTTCTTAACTTTCCGTGGCATTTTCTCTACAGATTTTTTTTCTCTGTCTACATTAGAGGAAGGTAAAAGAATAAATAGTATTGGATATGGATGTTGTGGGGTATAAAATGGAGTGGGGGAAACGTATACTCCGTAAATGACCTTTCTCGCATTTCTTATGGCTAAAAACATCCACTCTCTAAACAGGTAAAGATCCTATATTGATTTTATTACTGTCAGAGAGAGGACCATTATTAGAGGAGGATTTATTTTGGCAAGTTGCACTTTTTTGTTTGCAAAGTTTTAATTAGAAACTGTGATTGTGAAAAGCGAAAAGATTCTAGGGGTATTGCATAATATTATCTGCAATTATTTTAGAATTCTACATTCTCTGCAATGTCATCCTTGATCCATACAAATTGGTCACTGAAGCATTTCTCTCTGGCTCTATTTGAGATGTAATAAACAGGGAAACGGAGAAGATGTATTCATTCTGTCGGTGGAAAGTATTCTTGCTTGAATAAATCCACATCTTTGATTCACGACGAGAGCGGAAAAAAGGTGAGATGGAAAGTATAAGAAATATATTTTTTTATACATTTTTTCTCTTCTTGACTTCTCTGACTTTTTGTTATCCTGTTTACAGAAAACTTGATTCACAAATAAAGTGATGTGATGTGATCGAGAAAAAAGGTGACAGTAACAGTGTCACAAATTGCATTGGTGTATGTGTATTCTCAGGAAAAATTGTATTTCTATTATCCCAAGACACAAAAGACAGAGCGGAAGAATAAATAGAGAAATAAGAAATAAAGGGAGACACACGGTGGCGGCGGATGAAAGGAAATTTATGTGAATTGAGTAAAGGAATTGACAGGAGACAAAAATCTGTATACGTGTTCGCATTACGTGGACTGGAGAATATCAAGTGGGATTGTTTTGTTTGTTCACTTTCTTTGCGGATAAAAAAGGAAGATACTGATACCACCTATATATTTCTCTCGTATGTCTTGTTAGGGAATAAAAAGAGACAGGGAAAAAACGCATGTATTGCTATTGTAACAGCTCATGTATGTGTGTGTGTGCGTTGTTCTTTATCTCTTTTTTTTATTCGCCGACAATAAGATGAAACTTTCTTGAGAGATAACAATGCTGAATGAGAAGTGTATGAAAAAAATAGCCTGAAAGTACACAAACATGTTGTTAGATAGATTGGTAGATTTGTTGGGAGAGTGAAAAGGAATAAAATATATTGTGTGGAGCTGTGTCTTTCAGAGAGATGCGAAAAGTTCACGTTTGTATACAAATTTGAGGCATAAATAGAAACGATGGTGGATCTTGATTCGACAAATAATTGAGATTTCTTTGGAGGATAATTATTTTATCGTTTGCTTTTTTGGCACAAAAATGGAAACTAGAGTATATGCATGCAAAAATTAAATCAATTAGTTTATTCTCATTTTCTGTTGATGTCCTACTGGTTGGATTATTTTGGGTGGTTTGCGAGGTACTGGAAATGCTAAAGTTTCAGATGCAGTAAATAAATTGGAGGAGGAGCTACATCCTCATTAATGTCAGATACTTACTCATGTAAACGCGGAATATTAATTAATCAGCATGGTGTTGTTTCACCTTAGACTGGATAGCATTTAAAAAGAGGAAGGAGTCCATATAATTTGCTAATAGGCTTGAGGTGGATTGGATAAGTTGTCTAATTTTATGGGTTTAGTGGGAAAATTACCTGACGTGAGCATAAGAATGCTGCGTATTTACTTAAGTGTTGAGAATGCATCATCTCATAAATTTTTAGATATTTTTTTAATGTTTGATGTTGTTTTTATAGACAAAAGAGAGCATGTATTTTATATGTATTTTTTATGTATGATCTGTTGCTCTACTTCCTAAAGATGTCCATATACACACTATGTGTGTATGTAATTGGCTTGATTATCTCGTTCATACGCGATAGTAGTTTAATAGTAGGTGAATGAAAATAAAAGTAAAAATTATTTTTGTGCATTTTTATCCTGTATGAATAAAATGAGATTTCTTTGTACCTGCGTGTGCGTATCTCGTAATGTGTGGTAGTTTTAAAATGGAATGGTAATGCTTCTAAGCTTCTGTGAACTGTAACAATTCTAATAGACTGATTTAAATTAAAAATGCAAATTTGAGATAATTTTATCGCATTGCCCAGGTTTTGATTTGGAGAGTAGAAGAGTACACAACATGGAACAAGGTGATAGATTAGATATGGTAACAAACTATGAAAAAAGTGGCTCGTGCCAAGAATGTCGTTCTCTGCATTGCTTATTATGTAGATTGCTAAAAACTAAAAAATGATGTAGAAGCCGAGTACAAATACTTGTTACACATTTAGTGTTGAATTACACCTCGTCTATTGTGTACGTATCTATCATATTATGTATATTGTTATGTAGTTTTATTTGTACAGGTGCTCCTTGCCAAGAGAAAAATAAGTTAGAAAATTTTGAGATTACGATGATGATTATTTTGAACTTTTCTGTGTATCCACTTACTAGAGACGTATAATGAATAACTTTTTATCTGTTTACTTTCACATAAAGAGGAAGGGGAAAAATATGCCGTGAAATTGCAGAAAGATAGATGAGGTGACTTTGCGACACGTGGAATGCGCAACGGTTTGGTGAACAACTCTTTCGTTAAGACTTTTGCATTCCAACATTTTTTTAAAAGCTAAGACCACATGTAATTCGTATCATCATCACTAAAAGTTAACAATAAACCAAACAACACAGACTTTAGGTTATTTAATTTTTTTCAATAAAACAACTCATGTTAATAATTTTAATCCAGAGTTTCGTATTTTTCATTCAAGTTTTCATTCCATCAGAGAATTTGTGCATGTGTGATCTATATGCATGCATGTATGATATATCATTTATATGTATATAATTTTTTTATGCCGCATATGTCGTTTTCATATAATATTTAGTCTATTTCCGATAGTTTTCGTTGTAAAAAGGTTTAATAATGGCACATTGTAGCAGATACCAATCGCTTTTGCTTTCCTCCTCCATCATTTTCTTTTGTTCCTTAGAAAACGGCATTGTTTACGTTGACGAACCTCACATCACACAATACACCTTGACATTTAGAGGATATGTCACGCTGACCATTTATGATAGCGTTGAACGCGTTTAGTAAGTAGCATGGTGCATAATATGCTGTTATTTCAATGCTGCGCCAAACAACTTGATAAACCTTTTAGAAATATTTTTCATCACAAATTTTTTTTTAGGTACTGAGTAGTGAAAGGACTGATTTAATGACTGGTTCGAACTTTCATAAGAGGAATGCAGGTATCCTTTTTAATGCTCTTTCTTTCATACAAACTCTCTCGTTGGTTCTGTGTACTTAGGCAAGTGTGTACATTCATTTTTGTCACAAGAATTGTGTGACACGCTCGGAGTGTTCGTATTGTGTCATGTAATATACTTATAATATTAATATAGCCTATTATTAATTTTACTGAATGTGACTCTTGAATCTGTACTTTATCTAATTTATTTGTTACATGCAACATGGTCATGTACATGTCTTAAAATTCTGTATGCATGACTAACCCGGATCCGGCCGACCTTTTACAGCCTTACTTCGTCAAGCAGCATTTTTGAAATGATGATCATGCAATGCGCTCTTTACATCTCTCTAATAACAAGAATATGTGTCATGTAATACTTTATATCCTGTCCGAGGGACGATTTTTGACAGTTTCGGAATCTGGAACTTTGACTGAAGATTCTACACCATTTCATACATCGTTGTTTTTGTTCTCAAATGCGAATGTTAAGGTACGCCTGTATTCAAGAAGAAGTACAAATCGCAGATGAAAATTCCGAAATCTTAGTTTTCTGGTTCCTGCGACTTTGATACAGTAAAATTGAAAATATAAAGTTGTAGCAAAACATGGAATTGAACTAATGTTCAACTAGCTTATTCTCTAAAATAACTAATCATAAACAAGTGTTACTCAACGAGTGGAAATATGGAAGCAGTTGCTTATAATTCGGTAATAACTTTTCCTCAAAGTTGTGTGGGATACCCACAAAACAAAAAGAAGGAAACCCCACAGAAATGTATCACACATCAATAAGACGACAGCTCTCTGTTTTTTATGCTCTTGTTTTACATTCATATCTCCGTCCTCGTCGTCGACAACTTCTCTACTCATCGTCAGAGGTTCACTTTCCTTCCCTTTTATTTGCTCTATTTTCCAGGTGTGACTTGACTTGACTGGAGTGATATCAAGCCTTCTGCCATGCCATGCCAGCAGCAGCGGTACTTTTTCTTTCAATATCCTCCTTTTCCTTCCAAGTCATGTGCATATCAAATGCATTAAAACATACTCGGTTGTCAACCAACTAGAGAAATTACTTGGTTTGGAGAGAGAAGAGAGATGTACCAACAAGATACACACAACATAATGTCTACTCATTACCATAAGTTGTCGTGTAGGTATATAAGCTTTAATGCTGCTGAATCAAATTAGAAATTTTGTGGTAGATAAAATAGCGATGCGAAAAGACACTCTTACTTTTACTTGACTTGTTAGTATTCACTTGATTTTTCAAATCTCTCTCTTTTTATTCCCTTTTCCACTGTCGCCTGTTTATTCCGGGTATAATTACAACAACTACATGTATAAAATGTGTTTAGACATATTTTGTAATATGCAAAGCAAGATGTGGGCTTGAGAAAGGGTTGAGGTAAAAAAATATAGGAAGGATGAGAGCAGCAGTGGATGTGGTGATGACGACAATGACGAGTGGAAGAAAAAGGATGAGTAGTTGTACCACTTGGCATTTTCAGTTGGATTACAAGTTGTGTGAGCTTCATCGTTTGTATTTGTATCGCGAGAGTAGTTTGGCTCTTGCAAAGAGAGAAATGAAATCCATTTCCGGTGTTGTTGATGTCGTTCACTCTTTCGTGCCAAACCCGAAACGTTGTTTTCATTCTCTGCGTCATCCCGCATATTATTTTGTTTTCTAATTCGTCTTCTAGGACGGATATTATGATTTATCATAGATGAGATGGTTTGAACAAGAATTCATAATAAAAGCCCTGGAAACCTGCAGTCAATTCATGTACGAAATCTTTGATCGAATACGAATACCGCTGTGCTGGGTTGCTTTCTTATCCGTTGTTTGGGAAATATCCGAATTTACAAATTAATGAAGAAAAAAATATTTAAGGAAATGCTCTCATCTTAAAAATGCTGCCAATCCGATGAGGCAACTTTTGTTTTACAGCCTTTTTACCTCCTCATAAATTAATTTCAAGTGTGATGATGACGAAATTGATAAAATGGTTGTGTTGACTTAATTCAGATTGAAATCATGAGATATAGATTTTTTAACAAAAAGAACATAATTCACAGATAGGTATATGCGGATTCCATCTTGAGAATCTGAAATTGCTAACATTATCGTTCTTGTGACTCCCTCGAATTTTTTATTACTGCTTTTGCTAAAAAATACGGTGCAAAAATTTCAGCCATAATGCCTTCCTCGGAATTTTGAACTTATCATTCAGAGTCAAAAAGGTAATGAAACTTCAAGCTATGTAGTTTAAAATGCAAAGGAAACTAGAAGATATAGAGAGTACTCTGATACTCTGATCACGACGATGATAAAGTTGCAAAGGTGTACATCAATGATGAGCTTTTCACACAATCTCAGAAAAATCTTCTCGTATTTGTAAAAAAAAAGGTTTTAAACAACCAACTTTTAAATTATTTTCGCACGTAATAATACATAAGCTGTTCATTTGAAAAAAAATATGTATAAGTTTTGGCACTTGAACAACCACATTTCACACCTTATTTTTGACTAACAGCAACAAGTCGATAGTATTGATATTATTTTAGCTTCTGTATTTTATTTTGCATGATGATAAGTGTGTTGTATTGTATGTGTGCATTTTATTCGAAAAAAAATGTATACAGACATTTAAAATGATTTTAAAATCCGTTTTCAACGAAGCATGATAAAAATATCAGTTTTTCTGTGGTTTCTGCGTCCTGTTTGCATATGAAATTTACAGATGAAATGATAATAATTTACATCTATTATTATATCTGCGTTTGGGTTTCAATGGACGAAAAACACAATAATAAGTTGAAAAATAGTTTTTTTGCATAGAGAGGTAGTCAATATTTTCCCAGCTCTTTATTTTCAAACCATGGGAACTTCAACTTTTTCTGGGGTATTGACAAGTCAGAGGTGTCAACGACAGTTGAAAACTATCATCTATTTACGATAACTGCATTGAGGAAAATGACGCAAATCGACTGAGAAGATTCATTCAACATAAAAATAATAAAGGTACATCTCTCTCATGAGAAGAGGATGATAGAAATACCAACCAGAAATGAGTTGCAATCAATTGTTGCATTTTAGGACTATGAACTCTTCTATTTTTCCCTCAAAATACCACAAAACTCGCATCAATTTAGAATCAATCAGATGTAAATAATACTTTACCCTCGTTAATTCCCATCTTAAGACAAATAATAATAATTCTAAATGCCCATATACGTAAGTAATTGCAGTTTTGCAGAGTATTTCGGCATTAAATGAGATTTATAGCTTGATTTGTTGTTATGGCAATAAACATAAGAAAAACTCGGTAAATTTGTCCAAATAAATTATTATTCTTTTATGTAATGTTGCATCATGAAAACAGGGAGCTACACAAAAAGAATTAACAATTTCGCATTGTTTCTTGTCAGTCTGCCTCCGCATTTTTTCCGTTTGCCAGTTGTTCAATGTAGATGCCTTCATGATGGCATCATCAAGTCATCATCAATCATGAAACAAGTTGGAATGGGGGTAAGAGAGCTTTAAAATTTATTCATAAAAATTACAAAGCGCAAAGAACAGCGGAAAACCTGTGTTAGCATAAATAATAAAACCGCAAAAAAACTTGAGAGACAATAAAAAAACCTCGTGAACATGAAAAAAGCCTCTGAACATGATGACAAGAAAAAAGAGACACCCGTCTAGTGCTAAACTATTGGAAGTAAAATACTGACTCATACAACATGTGATAGAAATGTTCTTTACATTTTACAAACAATTTATGGCTGTTATTATGCTTCTTTTTTCTTGATGTGTGCTTGTTTTTGCTGAAGAAACAGTGTTGCGAGTCATTAAAATAATTTGCAGAGAGGCGATTTTTCTTTATTGGGTGCAAATACGACTATTTTAGATAAGACTGTGGTATGCACCATGATGATCACTCGCATAACTTATAATGATCCATTTCTTTTTCGCCTGACAAATCGTAAATCATTCTATGAACGGATGCTTCTGATGTCAGCTCAGCTTACACCAATTCCTGCATTATCATCGTCTTTCAAACTTATACTCTGCTTTGTAAGCAGTCGTCTTCAAATGCCATAAAAGATAAATATTTTACACAACAGACAGATCACTTAATGTTCTCTCTGAGAAATTACATTGCAAATAAATATAAAACAAGATTGCAAAAATTCATACCACATTTGTGGAAACATTTTCCAGAAGCTTTTTGTGAATGAAGTTTTTGAATGAAATGAGTAAAAAAGGGTTAAGACGCTCCTCCAGTATGAAAATGTAGCCCATTTGAGATAACAACCAGACAAAACACAAATAACAACAGGTCTACCCGAGTGCTTATTATGCCCCATCTTTTTTTTTTAGTTTATCCAGTACCTGTCAGTACCTCAACCCTGTATGCAATGCATAATATTTGACTGTTACATGAAGAGAGATGCATATGTGTAGGTACATGGTAAATCAAGACCATTAACGTAATTAAAAGGCTCGTTAAATTTTTATAGGACAGCTGTTAAAAGGTCCTTTCATTTTCATTTTGATGGTGGAGATAAGATTGAAAGTGTAGATGAGGGAGAGAATGATGATGGAGGAGATGGAAAGGAAGCTGCTCCCATTCACAATGACTTGTAGTGGGAGAAGGTAAACAAGGAGATTGTAAAAATAAATATTATTATGTACATGTATACCACTCAGTACTGTCAGTAATATCATCCATTCATCAATTTTGGCTGCGAAGAAGAAGGCGAGTATATAGCAACTAGTCTGATTTATCAGTAGAAATGGTCGACTTCTCCATTAGAAAAGTAAACCCTGACAAAGTAATGTAATAAGTTGTATTTCTTGTGTTGATGCTGATGATTAAATGATGATGGCTCCTTTTCTCCTCTTGGGTTCACGGTTGTTGGGCATCACACCACACCAAACCAACAAGGGAAACACACGACGACGATAAGGATGACGATAAAACTAGTAAAAAATAATAACGTTAAAAGAAGTACAACCAAACTGGAATTTTTCTGATGAAGCTGATGAGTTGCTGAGATGTTGAATGAAAAATCTTGCTGAAATAAAGTTGTGTTTGGAAGTGACGAGAAAAAATGCTCGAATGCCAAATTTTCTGAGTGATAATCAACAAGAAGATTTAATTGTGTAGAATAAAGAGCAATAGCATTAAACAGTTGCGTTTTACATGCTCGTAAGGTAAACAACAATAAAAATGTATTGTTGCATGATTTTTGTGTAAGAAACGGCCAAGTGGTGATGATGAGTACATCGAATTGGTGTGGTATACAAAAGAGTAGAAGAAAATATAATCAAGCAAAATGATATATAGCGCATCAACTTCATTTCCTTAACCCTTTCCATTCAAAATGCTGGATTGGATTTTTATCAACAAAGAAGTAAGAATGCCTCAGGTTGTCAAGTGGAGCATGCTACTCTTCTTATATTTCTCCAAATGCATATTATCATTTTTCTTGTTGAAATTATTTATTTGCATATGTAAGCTCCAAAACATACGAGATCAGAGATAAAGTAAATTACTTTTTTTTAAAACTGGCCCAGTATTTTGCAGGCAGCTTGTCTGCAAGTAAATAAATATGTAAATGAGAGAAAGATCAGCAAACAAGTTGTTATTGAGTTGGAAATCTAATTTAATTATTGAAACATATATAGTGCGCATAAGAGATTAAAAAACTTAATTGCTCAAGGATTTGGATAATTGAGTTAATTTAGAGAAAGCTGTACACAGAGCCTGTTTTTAAGACAATGTCCCAATATCAATTAATAAAAATGATAATTAAAAGTTGCAAAAACGAGCGAACCGTACTTGCTATAGTATAAAAACACACATAATATTTCAATGCATAATATCCCTTTTATTTTGTACTTGGCTAAAGCAGATAGAGTTGATATCACTGGTCATTAAAATATGGCAGTCTTCCATCCCTGTTTATGTTTATTCTTTTAGATTAAAACTTCCAGACTTTCTCGCTTCAGGCATTTCTCCTTCCCTTAATTTTCAAAATGTTTCACCCACCTGCAATCCTCCTCCATACCTTTTGATAAGGAAGCAGAGAAAAATTTATGGTGATGCAATCATATTTGATGATCAACGTCGTAAATGCTTAGTATACTCACAGACTATCCAACAACAACAATCATAAGTATCTTCTCCGTACAATATTATGTTTCGTTATACATTTTTTCAAAAAATTGGATCCGGTGATACAAAAAAGAAGAAGAAGCATCTTTTCTACCTGTCTTTAATGGACAAGGTTAGTAAATTTCGGAGTGGCAAATTATCAACTTGGTATCAGCATCGTGATATCAATAGTCTCATCAAACATGCATTGAAAAAACAACAGAAAGAAGAAGTCAGCTACAAAGATTGGTTGAGGGGCTCATCTTGACTTGAGTGTGGGTTATTTTATTTAGGGAGCATTTGGGTTGATACATAATAGCGATCTGATGAATGAAGCAGCCAAGTGTAAATGATGCTGAGAAATGATCGTGATCGTACACTATATTATCATTTATCATATCAGAGTACATTATTGTTATTTTTATTTTTCTACCTTTCCTCTCAAAATCAAACTTGTTATTTACGTATCTCTCTGCAATGTTAATGTTTCCAATTCCAAGCAAGCAAACAGTAAGGTTCTTGAAAAAAAAATTAAAACATGCACACTTAACGCATAGGTACGTAGATAAATCTAGAGTATTAAGTGAAGCAAGATGTTTAAAAGAAGCTTTAAATGTAATATTAATGAATGAGTTGAATACGGATAAAAATCGGACCGACTAGATTTATTTGGCGAAGTCAAGATTCTATCAAAATGTGTTGTAGTTGTGGTGTGGTACGGTCATGTGATAAGGTTTGCAAGAAAGAATTGCGATTGTGACGTATGCATCTGCTTTCATTATCCTTCACTCGTTTACATCATATTAAGCATTACACATTAAATCAAGCTTCTTGCAGCGTCAATTCGTAATTTAGGGAATTTCAACATGTAGGATATCGGCTATGAAAACAATTCATGTTGGTGCCACCGGAACTTCAAGATAAATTCATTCTTTTGGAACTATCCAATATATGGATAGTTTGTGCAAACCCTTTTTCTCGAATATCTTGAAAAAATAACGATTCGTCATTGCCATTGCATAATAATCGTTATTCTGTCATGCGTTTACATGAGACCGTTTAAATGCAGGTTATACAATGTAACCATCTCTTTCCAGAAAAGTATAAAAAATTGTGGAAGCAATTTTTTGAAATCCTGGATGCTATATTAAATATTATAAGTTAGCAGGGAAATAAAAACAGTTCGTTGAATAATTCCCTGTTGCTTGATATTTAAGAGAGGAAAGAAGAATGGAGAAAGGATAAAAAAACAACATCATTTCTTTGGATAACCTTTATCATTATCATCAATCATCAATCCTGTCTCATTGTATATTATTATATACGCCACGGTTACGTACCCTACTGATAAATGTAGAGAATTGGATATCAGCACCTTCATCATCACCATTGCACCATTTTTTACCTCGTTATCTTCTCCTCTGCAAAGGATTTTATGGGAATAGTAGGCAAATTGCGTTCTATCAACAGTAGCCATGTGCCAGACAATCTTTGAGGTCTCAGGAGGAGAAATGGTGCAATAAAAATGTTTTTTATTCCAGTGTTCTACCATTTGTCATAAATAAGTTCCAGTTGAACATTAAATGTATTCTTTTACTTGCAATGCATTTAAAACTCTTGTCCTCGCCATCAATATTTTCGCTTACTTCATTTAAATATAAATTACTCTTGAAGATGAATGGTTAAGGTGGACATAAATGAGCTTAATTTCCTCAATTTAAGATGGACAGAGATTGGGACACACACTCGTTTGGCCTGGCACTTTATCCCTTTTGAACTTGTGAGCTTGAGGTACATGTTTTATAGATGGTTGCTCTGCTCACACAGCATTGCTCGAAAATCAAGAGGAAGGAAATCCACTTGATTCTTTTGTGATATGAAATAAGTAGCAGAGAAGTACAATCACATTATCATATATGATGATTATATAAAGCTCTCATCATCAACGTCGTTGTCGTATTAACGTCCTCATAAGTCAGCATCGTCATGTAAGAACGACCAAGGCTTAACTTGAAATCAAGCGTGGCTAACATGAAAGAAGATATATATTTTTATACTTTGATGAGGTTTTCCCCCAAAAAAGGTTGCACATGTAGAGCAGTAGGTTACACAAGCTTTACGACGCGACGACGAAGGAAAAGCATGTGCCATTGCATACAATATCGGCGTGAGAACCAGGGTCAAGCACTCATTTTCATGATGCACATAAAACAAGTGTAACTTGAAGTAAGGCTGAAGATAAAATAGAAAATTATTTTTTTAGTGAACTAGCTTGGCTACTATAGGTAATATGAAAGCAGATGTTGAGACGGACACTGGTTGTGGACACTTGACATCCAAATCATTTATGGGAAAACATGTATTTTGATGCGTTTTAAGACGGAAGGAAGCCAAATTGTGTGTTATTTTGTATTTGTGAAAAAATGACCACGAAAGGTATAAGCTGAAAGAGAGGAGCCCTTTCCTTCTTAATTTTTGGGTTCTAATAAACTAACTCATAGTGTTACAGTCGAGAGTAAAAGGTTCTTGGACCCAAAAATTACACACGCACACAAATATAACAAAAAGTTGGAGCAAATGCGTGCACCTTACATCTCTGAATGTGAGTCAATGAGCCATTTGATCCCTAAAAATGTGGAGTCATCCGAGTTCTGAATGAGACTGCCCTGATTTTCCCAGACGGAAACCAGACACCGGAAAATAGTCACCATCATTAAAAATGATCTCTCTACTTGTTCAATACCCTTTTGTTTCTCTCTTGTTTTCCAATTCAGAGTTACACGCACATGCATGGAAATTTTATTTATGGAAATAAGTATTACGTGGTTGTGTAGATTCTTGTTACCAAAATATATGCTCATCTCGCTAATAATCAGAATTATGCAAGAATTGAAGGGAGAATGGGTGCAGGTTTCTGTTGTTTCCTTGTATTTCTTGTTTGTATGCATTTTGTCCTTCAATGAAACTGAGATTCCATCTCCACCACCACCATACCAGCAACCCACTTACGCCACCATATTGTCTTCCACCACCTACAAGTGTACCATCTTGGTTTCCTCCTTCTCAATTCCTAATTGTGTAGTAACATAAATGAATTTATTTAGATGGGGACTTTTGTCTGAGGCGGCTACATGTTTTTTTGGTGGTTTTATGGTAAGTAGGATGTTGACTTTAAGAGATGATGAGGCTGATGTCGTGTTTCTCTCCTCTGCCTTCTCACATTTTTGTTGAGTGGTCGTGGTGGTAAGAACGGTGGTGGAGGAGGAATGAGAAGACTGGGAGAAAAGAGTGGAATATGAGGAGCTCTCTGTGATCTGAGCTACTACAAGCGTTTCCGTTTCCTATCAGCAAAAGTCACTCGTATTCCCTCCAACATTTATGATTTTTTTGGACTCTACTTAACTTTGTTATTATTATTATCATTAGGGATATGTATTACGAGAGTGAGTTGAGTAACTGACTGTATGGGAGACTGGTCAGAAATTTTATGTCCTCTCATGTGCATGTGATGTTGTCTTTGAGTACACTTTACAGACAATAAGTAAACTAGTAATAATAATAATAAATGGAATGAGAGGTTTTTTTTTTGTTTGAATATTGCTTACTCATAATATTTGTCAGAGAATTCTTCCTCCACTTTTACACATGGAATCCACAAACATCCTTTTTTCTTCTTGTGTCTCCCACACACACAAACATTTTCTGCTTTTTAGCTTGTTCTAAGCTTCCATTTCCTTTGTTTGTGATGCGCATCGTTCAAACATGTATTTTTTTCTTCCCCAATATAAACACATTCATAACCGCCTTGATGATATTTTCTTAAAATGTGATTTTCTCAAACTAGCCATCTATTTGAGTCCTATAGGTTTTTACATCTCCATTGGGAATAATTAAATAAATATTTGTGGAGTTGGTTGAAAAAAATGATTTGAAAATAGTAAATATACGGGTATCTCCCTAAAGTAGGCATTTCCTTTCCATCTCTCTAATTTTATCTTTTCCCACATGTGGACACACATGGCACATTTTCTACACAACCAATATGGACATGATACACAGGTAGTTAGATCACTTAACAATGTTTGTCAAGTGGAAATGGAATAGCAGAGACGAGGATACTTTGCCATTTCCCATTTTCAAACCAGAGTTGTCATTGAATTTCAAAAATGGGGGTTCTATTAATAAAAATTATATGAGCATGTAGAGCAGCATAATAATGAAAAACATGGAATACGATACATCTTTATCGATGCAAAATGCCCATATCAATAAAATAATATGAAAGTTTGAAGAGGGAAGTAGAGAGAGATTTGATATCATGCATCCATACAATTTCACAGGCAATGAATCAAAATGAATAAAGGGAACAAAGATAATTTGTGTCAGTGTGTAAAATTGTGTGTGCTGAAAAATAAGATATATCGTAGGATTTTTTTTCTCGAGAGAGATATTTTAGTACCAACTTGGATTACACCTCATCTCGTCGCCTCACTTTTATATTGTTTTTGAGATGGTGGAATGAAATAGCTGATATTTACCCGCTAATGCGAGAGAAGACATTGCACATGAAAAAGAGGAGGTTGTTACAAGGGCATGTAAACTTACATGATTGTTGCATTAGTGTTAACATTTATTTTATATGCATTATCATTGAGGAACGTCATCTTCATTCCAGCATAATATTTTGGAATGAAGCACTTTACGTGCTTCTTAGGACATTGCTAAGATGAAAGGGTTGAAAGAGGAGAATCCGATACAGCTGTTGTTTGTCAGAAAGAACGTAAAACGATGTCACACATATTGGTTTTGATACCTCTCCAGATTTTGTTCTTTTGTGCAAACTTTTAATTTTGAGGCTAAGAGTCTTAGGATACCCCTGGAAAAAGCATTTACAGTTTGAAAATGCGAGAGATCTAGGAAATATCATATAAAAGGGGATAAATACTTTCTGTTTTCAGCTTTCAAAACTGGCGAATAATTTATTTTAAAAACTTATTTTGTATTGGTTTTATGCCTCCTTCTTCTCCCACACTCTCTGTCTCCCTCTTTTTGTGTTATTTCGTAAATAGGAAAAGAATAAGCAGTTAGTAGGGAAATGGTAAGAAAGCGAGGATATACACCGCACACACCGAACATCTTAAAATTCTTGTATCCATAAAACTGCTAAAAAGTTGGGAATTTTTCCATATAATTTCCCAATGTGTATATACACTTTGTAATAAATACTTATATATTGGTTCTTCTTGGTCTGGAAATGGGCGTCGAACTGAGATCTTATGAGCTAATAAATTTTGCGACAGTTGTCGTTACGAGTTAAAGTAATTTCCAAAACCCATTCTCCAATGCGTTCTCTTCTTACAAACCTGAGTGTCAGCCACAGAGGAGTAGTAGTTGATTTATGGTAATGTTCCATCCAAACCATTTTGTATATTTTTCGTGAATGAGGGAAATCTCTGTAAAACGGCACACTTTGTTTCTTTTTCTTCTTCCTCCTCGCTCTCCCTTCCTTCCGATATTGAATTTGAGAAAAGCAAAGCAGAAATTCCTACCAGGAAAGCAACACCACTACATGGACTAACGGCGTGTAATGGTGTTTCTGAGGGTGACGATGGTGTCCGCGTGATGATAATTTTTTAAAGATGAGATAGACCCTGTCGATGTAAGAATTATCATTTTTTTGGGATCACTGTACTTTCCTCCAATGTAATGCATAGTTTTATTCATTCTGTATCCAATTTTAACACCTTGTCATAATTGCGATTATTTTAGCTTTTTCCCTGTTTTCCAATGTGAGGTTGTATTGTGAATGTTTAAATATTTTTCATCAGAAAGATGAGACTCTAGTAGATCGATGGGAAGTTGGCAGTCACATTCTGTTTAAAGCTGTATTGCATATTTTTTCTCGGTAAAAATCCTTAAAATGACGTTTCTTGTGAAAGTTTTGTGAGTTATCCTAAACCTTTTGAATTTCTATGATTTCATCATCATAATACAAAACATCTCATCTCATTATATACCTTTTTCCATGACAGTTGCTCTTTTTCTGGATGAAATTTTGCCATTTAAAAGAATTTATGTGTTATTGTTACCCATTTGAAAATCCCAACTACCAATAAAACTATACTCTTTGTATTTAAATGTAGCTTTTGGAGAAGTAAATGACATGAATTTTTTGGCTGGCTTTATGTTGAGTCCAAATGAAAATAGAGAACAAGTCGTTATGTCCTTTCTATCTGAGAAGAGGATTCCATTCTCGTCACATTCTTGTCAATTGTGTGGGGTCGCCAAGCCACCTGAGGATTTATCCAAGATTTCCGGTTCACTTAATGACTTTGAGAAAAAAAGTGAAACAGGTTGGTCCCAACCGGCAACCCTTTTAGTGGAGTTCAACTCTTGAGCCTTTTTAGTGCCACTTATTTATGCGCATTTAAGTGGTTTATGGAGAAATATTGTTCCGGTTGGATGAGGAAAAAGGATTCTTAAACTAACTTTGCACTGGGGTTACTACTCCACTTTAAAAAAGAGAAGAATGAATGAATACATAACTGGGAGCAATAATGTTAATAATATTGTGTGCCTCAGTGTCTCTGTAAGAATCAGAGAGTAAAATATTATAGTTGAATATCATCATACTAAAGTAAACTGTAAGTGCGTCACAGTCACAACACATTAAGCACATCTTTCATATCATCATAGATCTTATTAAAGCATTACATTTGTATAAAATGTAACTTGCAGAGAAGATGATAAAAGAAGCTCATTCAAAATGACTAAATGATTTGCATGAGACAATTATGGAGACTGTACGCATGCAAACGCTGCTGTGAGCTACTTTAGATGAGTAAAATAATGAATAAGTGAGATGATAATGGTACCAGTTATAACCTTTTAACAAAATCAGCTACGCGCGATGATTTTTATCAGTTCTTCTGGTACACCTTCTGCATATTAAAGAGTTGTGTTTGTTTTACACTACTTGTGTAGTAAATGGTACCTCAAAATATGTGGATGGATGGATGAGTTTGTGAGTATGACAAAAACTCATATTCTCAGAAAATATTTCCATTGGGATCATTTTAGTTAGAATTCTAAAATCAATATTTGTATTACAAATATTAATTGATAAGTAAGTTTTCAGACATCATTTTGTAGCTTGCAATTAGTAGCACAGTAAAACTCGGAAACTGCAACATGTATGGAGGAAATGGAGAAAGGAAACAAACGATCTTGTAAATCGGTTCACTGTAAACACTCCGGATAACCTGTGAAAAATATTTTTCAGAAAAGTATAAAAAAATGTAAGAAAAATTTCCTACCATTTCCGGGAATATTTTTTCCACGAAACCGATTCAACCATGAAATATACGGAAAAGTAGCAGGCAAAAACTGCAAAAAAATTAAAATGCAAACTTATATATTTATTATTGGGCATGTGATACAAATGGAGAAATGAAAAGTGACAGAAATATCGCCATCTTTTCCTAAATATACATAGCTGTACTGCTCATAAGAGTGTCATTGTTGTTATGATGACAATAATAATAATAGTATGCTGAAAAGGACAAGAGAAGAGTCAAAACCGTTGGCGGTGTTTTGAATGAAATCGTAGAGTTTAGTGTTGTTTTCATGGTGGCGGCATTATAAGTAGCGCTGGGGAACATTACTGGCCTCTCTGCTCTCTCGCAGTTTTGTACACCCTTTTTTTAAATATCGTCTTTTGCCTTCGAGTGTTTCACAAAATAAACTCTATATCTTCTTTTCCACGCCATAAAATCCTAGAAGAATGACTGCAATAAGACAATTGTACTAAATTTGATTACAGATTATGCCCATATATATTGCTCCGAGGTTAAGGGGGAAATGTCAGGAAATAAATGCAACTGTTGCAAGTCTCTCTGCCCATGTTTCTTTTTAACTATTACTCTCGCTCTTCATCTCCTCCATTCTCTGTATTTTTACTTTCCTCCTCCTCATCCACCGCCGAGGAGAAAGAAAGCTTTTGTGTATAAATATAAATGTTTCTCTCACTCTCCGCGTGTGTGTGTGTGTCTTTCCTGCTGGCAGTTTTCTACACAAAAGTGTGTGATGTTATTAGGATATAAGCGCCCACAAACCCATTTCCTCAAGTAGACTAAACTTATGTGTGTGTATCTTTATGTCATTTCTTTTTTCCTTCGTTTTCTTCCCTTTTCTTCAGCTTGTCTTCATTCAAAAAAGGGAAGACGGAGGAGACATCCGTTTATTTAGGAGGCTTATAATAATGTGCTGGCAAATGAATCTCGGCACTGTATACACAATGGCATGTTTATCTACTCGCCAGTGAAAGAGAGAAAGAGACGGAGAAAAAAATGGAATAAAAGAGAGATGAAGAAGAATACAGCTTACGGGTGGAATGGAAATCCAGGCAACTATCTTCATCTCGAGAGAAGATATAGGTAATATGCATACATAAAGACATTGGCTTAAGAAGTTGAGAGAAAAAGGGTTTTATTCTTTTGCTCTACTGATAGCACACACCAGGACTCCATTATTACGAATGTGACTAGTTACTTTAAAACTTGGATAAAGTTAATGCATTACAATCTAGGCAGCCATCCATCCAACCTTGTAGAGAGAGAGGATGTTGTGTGTACCAAAGAAAAACCTGGTAAATCCACCAGTTCATAAATCACACTGTATCCAGCGGCATGTTAAGGCTTAAAATGTGTAATATGTACTGTAAGATTTTGCTTTGCATGACGCTTTGGCAAAAACATATTTTTTGGCTGTTTGCACTGCTCATAGTGGAGAGGATAGAATGTAATGGGGAGAGGAAAAGGAAAGTTTTTCAGATACAAAATCACTTCAAGGTCATTTTTTGCTGATGCTTTGGAAATTCATGGAATTTGCTCTCTGGAGATATTTCTCTGGTGGTTTAGTTTGGTGGTTAGCATTTTTATGGAGTAATTAGATAACAGTATTTTATCATCATTTACTGCACGTGGTAAAGTGTGACTGAAGGTTAAGACAGATTATTTCAGTTTTTCAGATGGATTCGCTTAATCTTCCAAATTTGCTAATTTAACAGCTTATCATTCTTTATGGGGAAGACAATGCTCCAACTATTTTTGACATGACATAAGCATCTTGTTTATTCATGACTTCAAGTACTTCTCAAGAATTTTAAATATTTGGCACATTTCCTGTTATGATAACGATCTCAACCAGAGTTTTTGTTAGTGGTGAGCAATTTCATAATTGTCAACAAATTACTTGTGTTCGCGTCGTTAAAAAGTTGATAAAAATTAAGCTTTGAACATTCCAATATGAAAAGGTACTCAATGAACATTTAGTGTAGTAAATGATGGATGAGTGAAAAGTCTCCAGCAAAAGAAGTCTGGCGGGGGCGTAAACAAGTGAGTATTGAGGCTCACGATCAGTACTAATCCTGATAAACGAATTTTAGCATCTTTTTATTAGTTTGTTTACATCTACATCTTCTTCGTTTCTAAATCGAGGTCACCAAAATGAGAGCATATTATATGCACTTGGTTTATTACTAGGGTAAATGTAGTATTGTATGCACATCCTGTAAAAAACTCGGTTATTTTTAATATCGCATCAAATTACGCCTTCCCCCAGTCGCCATGCTACCGCTTCATGTCACGTAGCTCAGTTTAATCCTGCTTATTCCTAACTTCCATGAAATGCTTCAGTTAGGTAAATAAATAATGAACTTTGTAAAATAATCTTTGTAAACTGTTAATTTTTATTTTAAGAAACGGCAGGAATTCATCAAAACAACATAAATGACTAGCTGTCAAGCTATCACTGCAATTTAACTTCCTCTTGCAAAAACATGGTCATAAAATTCATGCATGCAAATGAAAATGCACATGAGATAAAAATAAAACTGTCGCAATTTTTTTCCCTTGCTTGGCCATTAGTGCTAATTTCAGTTCTCACCATCATCTCAGATTAAACATTAAGAAAAACAAGATGCAACACAATAATAAGTTTAATATTCCTTGTAGTTGGTTAGATTTACATTGAAAATGGGATGAAAATTCAGCAAAAAAATATATGATGGGTGACGAATAAAATTTTGTACTCACAACATTTATTCGATAATTTCATGGAAGCTACTGCATAGTAACAGGAAAAAGTTCATTGATATTTTTTCCATGTATTTTTTCGTCTCCACGTGGAAATCTTACTTTACAATTTTTATGGCAGGGCAAACAGTTTTAACACTTTCCTTCCATGATGACTCACCTGTATCCTATTTCAAAATGCCCCAACACAAATCCCTACCATCTATTTAATTTCTCGCTGCTTTTGTTCTATCCAAGAATACATAATTTTATTTGGGTTGTTCAGCACATCATCCTAATTAACAAAATATTCTCGAATGCTACCATAAAAGAGTAAAACAAGCTGTGCGAAATATTACTACATGCAACACCCAATCTCTACAAAATTAACACTTACTTCTAAAAAGAAAAAGAGATAAACCACCTTATAATATGCGTATCATGTTAAGCTTCAAAAATAAAATCAGATTCAATCCCATATAATTTTTCTTCGTATTGAAATTTTCATATTTATTTTGCTAAATTCCTTTTCTTCCCTTGTGCGGTACTCTAATATTCAGTAATGCAGATAAATAAAAGTCTCTCGTATGCATTTCGCTTTGGTACATATAAATTTTTGTACATTGCATTAATATAAGTACTTATTACTGCATCACACCATCCAATACTAAAAATATAATAGTGAAGCGTGGCATTTGCGCTTCTCTTCTTATTTTAGCTCATCATCCATAATATCTAATGCAACAAGACACTGCAACTGCTTCTTTTTTTCAACTCCTCTTATCATCGCCGCAATAATAATGATCATTTCTTCTTTTCTTCTTCTGTTTCTCTCATCTAAGATAATCCATTTTGTTGGCGTAACAAACTCTAGTTGTCTACCTACCTGCTTGTTTTTCCCTTGCTATGTGGTTTGGTTATAATACATTATTATTATCATATCATCATAAGCAATAAGCAAAGCCAAGTACTGGGTCCATTCTTTAGGTTGTGGCCTTTGTGAAGAAGAGGAGTTTCGATGTATGATGGCTTATAAAGTTGACTTGAGAAAACAGGTGCATGGATCTCCTGCTGTTACCCCTTTCCTTCTTGTCTCATTGCACCTAGTTAACATTTACAATACACTCATGTAAATGTGCGCATCATCTCCTTGTCGATCATTGTCTTCATCGTGATCATCATCTCGATCACGAAGTCATCATTACGTACCACATTATTATTATTATTATGATAGTGGGCTCCATTGTCGTCGCATACACACCATTATAATATATGGATATCCATGTGCACAATATTTTTGCTTTCTTATTGCTTGTCTGTCTTGACCCTGGGGAAAAACTAGACTTTTTGACGAGCCTCTCTGCTACCGGTCTTTCCTCACGTAATATTCTCTGATAATCGTCAACACAGTGTGCACGCGTCACTTCTTTTCGTGTAATTTGGGGATAAACGAGACAAGGAACTGAGAGAAAAGTAATTTTTTGTGATAGTGGTGACCTTATGATGAAAAAAGTTGGCTCAAATGTGATACCTCAAGTGAATAAATATTTTTTAAATACTGTCTTGTGTTAATTGATCGAGACAGGATCCCAGTTTTTGACGAAAAACGCAGTGTTTCCAGTTCGATCGTTAAGTAAAAAAATACAAGCAAGAATGATCTTCAATTCCAGCATGGGCCAAAGGAATGATGATGCTCTGCTCTTCCTCGTTGATTGACTCCATGTTTGAATGAATTTTCCTAGTAAAGCTTGATATCAAGAGGAAAAATCAAAGCCTCTTTTTTTCTTTCAAATTAGCCGATTGAAGATGACAAAAAGTGTTGTTGGCTTGTGTAATGGAGAGATAAAGGGGTTGTAAATCCCTTTCTCCGTATATACTTTATTTTTTACCATCCGTTATCGTGTCGAATTTTTCTGGATGTTTATCCACTCATTTTTTCTTCGTTATTTTCCTCACCGCCAAGAAAAAGGAACTGCTACTCAAGATTTACTCTGATGATATGGATTATATTATTGATGTGTACGACACACAACCAAGTTGGATAAGAGGAGAGAGGAAGACGAAAAAAATGATAATGTGATTTTATGCGTGTCTCTATCTCCCTCCCGTCTCGTACACAAACATCATCATCGTCATCACCGATGTGTCGTCGACTTTTCATGTGAAAAAAGAGAGAAAATCTAAAGGGAATTTTTCCCTACTCCTCTCCTCGAAATTTTCAAAAGGGAAAGTATTATCTCTCTTGTTAGATCCGACATCCGTTTATGTACTTATTACGCATTAGCATTTTAGCTAGTGATTTTTGTTAAAACAAAAGCCGGAGGAATAGGAGGTACGCAAAAAAATGTAGAGAAATGAGGAGAATGCGAGAAGAGAGTTAAGTAGATAAAGAAAAATATAAAAAAAACGGATGCTTACATAATGCCACCATCACCTTTCACTCTTACCGTCTTTCTTTCTATCACCACCGCTGCCATCATCATCAACGTTCAATTTTTGTGCGAGTGTAAAAAACAGTATAAATGTCTGTATTCATTGTTTAAAAGAGTGTGACATTACCATAAAGACAAGTTGGCAAAAGACGATATACTTTCGCTCCAGTGAAGAATCTATATCAACTTATGTTACTTCCTCCTACGTCAACAATTCCAAGTTTATATGGGAACTACATTAGAATAAAAATCAGTACCCTGAAGGTGTGAAACCCAAGAAAAACGCACTCTTTTGTTCGATTTTGCATGTTTCTTAATACATCTTAGATTATAAAGTGTACCAGCGTGTGTATTTAAACAAGTAAAAAGAGAACAATGTCTAGTGTAACAGCTTTTGCAGGAATAAGATGAAAAAGTAAGATGACATGAGAGAGAGATAGGAATAAAAAAACAAGAAAGGATGGATATAAAATGTGTATATTTATGTCTCGTTCGTCTTTTCTTTCTCTCTCTCTCGAACTGTCTTTGTGTCTCTGTGTGTGTTTTAGATTGTGTATGTGAATAATACAGGAAAGGTCTCCCGAGTGACTCATTTTATTCAGAGAAAATACATTAGCCTGTCTCTCATTTCACCCGTCGTTTGTCTTAAGCCGGAGAACAGAAGCTGGTATACAGTTTTTTGTGTCTCTTTTTTTTCGCTTATAAATTCTCTCTCCGTTTTTTTACTGCTCAAGTCAAATCAACAGCTCATAAGTCGGCTCTCTTGTGATTTTCTCGTCAAGAAAAGAAGTGACTTTTGCCAGAGAAGAACTATCACAAAATACATGGAGAGAGGATATGGCAGTGTTTCTTTGAGACAACTGAAGCTAAAATGTAAGCAAAAAAATTTGTACAATAGATGTTTATAGATCTGGTTCCATGTAGTAGCCGCTTTTTTTAGAGGATATTTGTATTCCCATTCGTATATATTTTTTGGTTCCCCTTCTTGTTGTATCTTTCTTTGCTCTCTACATCATCATCAGAGAAGAGGCACAGCTCTGAAAAGATGAAGTGTCAACTTGGAGTGACTCAACTCATTCATTTTGAAAAGCTTTAAGGATGAAACGAGTGGTTGGTGAAGAAGATGTATGCTTGATTGTATGTGTATTATGTATTTATGTATGTGTGACTTTTCTGACTTCATCATAACCCTTTCTCCTGGAAAGAAGAAAAAAAGTTTTCATTCATTTATTCATTCATTCAAAGAATGTTATTTAACTTGGGTGAGATGATGAAGAAAAAAAGAAGAAAAAATCAGTCAACCGGTGAGATGAAATTTGCCTAGTTGAATTTGAAGGTTTGGAGTGGAGAAAAACAATAGAAATTATTCTAGTCAGATAACAAGACAAATAACGAGTTCTAATCCTGTTCCTCTCATTCCCGTAGATTATCATTTTGCAGGATTCCATTCAGAGGGAAATTTTTCAATTTTATAAATTGGAACAAAAGTAGAAGTTTAGTTGAGCACTGAAAAGTTTCCTTGTGTATTTCCAAGTAAAAATTTCACAGCAACTGTTTTGTTGTGTTTTAATTCACCTAAAAATATGTCCTGTAAAATGACTCAATTGCGACAATAAACAGAAACATTTATTACACACGTGCGCTGCTATGGAATAGCTTGGTAGCTGACAGAAAGCATGATAGCACAATTTGGATCTGGTATGCCTGCATGTTGTCATGTAAGTTTTTATGTGCAGTTTATATGCCAGAGACGCTCCTCATAATGCGCATAAAAATTGAATAAAAAATGAGTAAATGTGGAATGGAGTAATAAGATTATTTATATTTAGTATTACGCTACATTTTTTACAATGTCAAAACACTGTAGTAATTGCAATAACAACGGTTTTATTGAGCGACTGTATCAGATGCTCTATAAAAATATGAATTTTACAGCATAAAAGATAAAGGTTACGTACGTTGCATTCATTTTATTAGGTTTTGAGCATCTTGCAAAAAGTTGGTGTCATGTAATGTCGCTTTTTAAAGTTGTAAAGATATATCTTGTACTTGTTGTACATAAGCGTAATTCTGTGTGTTTTGTTATTCGGAAATTTTTAGTTGCTTAGTTTTAATGTCCTCTCTTATTGCCCCTATTATTTCACACGAATTTGTGGTATCTATTCACAGCTAAACGCAATCTCCTTGTTTCAATGTCATTGTCTTCTATTGTCCATCCGATTTGGCTGGATGAAGAGCTGTGCGGTAATAACGCAAATGAATAAGATGTTTTGATGTGCTCAAGTGCAACTGGAGATTATTTCCCTTTCGTTTTTCACTTTTCTACAATCTCTGGAGAGGAAGGGTCGCATATTATCCTTCTTCCCATGTCATAATGATATAGCTTGTATGTGACCATTATTAAATGTAGATACAACCAGCGAACAAACAACTTCCTTTCCTGCATAATCAACTGCTCTAATATTTGAAGGAAGTTGTAGCAGTAAAGTTGGTCGCTTGAGAGTGTAGAGACAGAAGGAAAACTGGTAGTTGTATCAGTTTGCCCTTTCATTCCTCCATAATTGTATATCTTACTATAAATCCTATTTATTGTAGTAGCGTTTAGGGTAGGAAAACTTTCTGCTGATGAAAGAGCAATATAATCTCGATGAAATGGAGAGGGCAGTTATTCGGAAAAAGCCTTTTATCTAAATAAGAACATAAAGCAGAATAATAATAACAATGCAGTTTACGCATTACACGTGTTTCAAGGTGGATAAATAACATTTGCAGAGAGGCGAGCCCCCAATATATTTCCCTTTTATTATTTTCGAGAGTACAAATTCATCATAAAAGCAAATATGAATTTTTTCTAGGAAATATTTGGATTTCATTTTATTACAATGTTTATTGATGGTTTCAAAAATGATGGATAACAAGATGTTATTATGTATTTAAACTTTATGAGAAACGATCCATGTGAAAGTACTGCTATTTAGCAATTAATTTTAAAAGCTTACTTTCCACAAAGGTGCGAAGTAATACCAAAAAATAATGACCCGTTTAGAGCTAATATTTCATTGTGCTCAGTGCCCACAACAATGGTGATGATGGATTGGTGAAAAATGATAACTTTTTGTATAAATGAAAACGGTTGAGGAATGCTCAAATATTTTACATTTATTGTCTATAATATTTTCAATTTAGGGTATGATATAGACATTTAATATATGGGCATTGAATTGGCAACGAAAGAATCATTACCTTTTGACAGCACCTACTTCCCTGAAAATAGGGAGCTCTCCTGCTATTCAGTATTTCCTTCTTTTGAATTTTACGGAAAGCCACTTATTATCTTGTATTCTTTCTCTAATGTCTTTGTAAAATGTTGACGGTGGTGGTGTTCGCGTAGGAAAGTTAAAAAAAAATAAGGAAAAACAGAGAAGATGAGTAGAAGGCGGAGGAAGGAAGGGGTTACATTGCTTGTTTCAAAGTAGCCAACAAGCAGCCACCCGCACTCAACTTGTGTGTGTGTAATATTATGAATAGTGGGATAATGCTCGTTATATTTATGGGGTTGAGATTCTTCTCAGCCATGCGATCCCACATGCCACTACATAACAATATTATTATTATTACATTGTGCATTTGTATAGTGAATGGTTAGAGGAAAGTTTTTCTTCAAGCACTTAAAGTAATTTATCTCTAAACAGCGAAAAAGCTGAATGGTTTGGTTTTTGGTGTGGAGGAGAGGAAAAGGCGCAACAAAAACATTTCTGATGCCAACAACTGGAACAAAAAGCTTGTTTCTCTCTATCTCTCCTTCTTTCACTCTCTGGTCTACTTATTCATTTCCGATGGCTAATATTTGAGGGTATTCGTTAATTTCTTTTGAAAACAATTATATCTGAAATATATTAGGATGGCGAGAGAGTAGTGAAAGGGAAAGTAATAGCAATAGCGTATCTGTGTATACCTAGTCATATTTCTAGGTTGCCATTTGAACTGGGAAGGAGTCGGTGGAAGAGGAAAAAGAAGAAAGATGAGAAGGAGGGGAGAAGACACGGGATGCAGCTGAAATATATATAGCCACAAATTATTTTCCATGCATAGAAAAAGGTTGAAAGAAAGAAGAAGAATTGCAATATTTTCAGAGTGCGTGTATACCACCATGGCCAGATATACATACCGATGAACCATTGTTATTATTATTATTATTGGTGTATTTTGTCATCTTTCTTGTGGCTTGGCCTGGTCTGGCCTGTTCTTCTTAAGTATTTTGTTATGTAGCGGTGTGGCAGCAGTGGAGAAAATATTTATAAAAAACAGATATAGAAAGTTTGTCTGCGGCAGAAGGAGAGGTTTTGGTTGGTAGTATCCTTTCCTTTTTCCAGGGAACATTTTCATTTCCAGAATTGCCACGATGATAAATGCAATATCCGTTGTTACCTTCTTGTAACGGTGTTCGTGATGATGATGACGATTTTTGGTTCTATTCTGGTGATCTTTCTTTCCTCTGCTGTTGCTCCTCTCTTTTTCTTTCCTCCTCTTGGCCTGCAATAATAATAATAATAGCTGTAATGATAGAAATGGCTTCTTATGTGCTCCTCTCTTCCTCCTATTACTTATTGTGTCTGGTTGAAAAAGAAAGGAAAAATTGAAGATGAAAATGCAGCAAGTAAAAGTAGAAGAAACTACGCGTTTGGTATAATATTTTGGCTTCTGTTTCGCTACAATTTTTTGTCAGTTTTTGTGTTTTGTGGAGTTGACAATGTTCCTTTTATTTTTTTACAGTTTTCTGGACATTTTATCTGTTTCTGTTCTTCCTCTTTGTTTCTCACAGTTTTGTAACCCTTTTTTTGATTCGGGTGCTCGTTTTTTAACTTCTTTGCCAAAAGCCAGGCCAAAGATAACTTTATTTTGAGATGATCACTGTTTCTTATTTATATTTTTTCGTGGTGGGAAACTCACAGACATTTAGCATTTCTCCATAAAAATGAAAATTCCACTTCTACTACAGCTCTTATTGTGGGGAAATGAAGGAACCGTATGTTCGTATCCAACGACTATAAAACAATGCAATTTCAATACTCTTTGTGTGTGCAAGGCCATAGAAGAGATTGGCTTTTTCATATCATCTTCACTGTTTCTAAGCCTCGATTCAATTTGCATGCAAAGTAAGCTAGACGGTTTCTTTTAAAACTGAGGGAAAAAAGTTGATTCATTTATCCAATTTGGTTGTTTCACCACCACCAAAGCATACAAAATACCCTCTGCATATGACCGACAAGCAAAAAGTGAGGAAGGAATAGGAAGAAAAAATTTATTAGAATGATAGAGTTTATACAATGCTTGAGTAATTATTAATTATACATGCCAAACTTTTGTGCTTATTGGAGTGGATAGAGAGAGAGAGAAGGGGTTTCTGCTGTAGAAATAATCTTTACATTTCTTTAACTGCTCAGCTTCGAATCCCGATTTTTATTGCTTTTCTTATTGTTATTTTTGTAATCAAAAGGCTGATTCGCTCTTTCAAATAAAATTTGCTTTGGTAAAGATCAAAAGGGTATACGCTCAATGTATGCAATTTAAGCTTTAACTTATAAATTGTACGAGATTAAGAAAAGGTGTTAAATATGGACTTAATGAGTTTAGAGTAATTAGAAATTTTATACATTCTAGAAAATGTATGTACACAAATAAAATTTCGGCATTAAGATGGGATGACGTCAATAAAACTCCATAAAATTATCATAGCCCTCCAGTTGCCCATCAAAATTCATGGAATGATGATAAGAGACAATAAGAGTGATAATGCATTTTTCTCATTTACTTGAAGATATGATTAGAACTTGCCTAATCTAATTTTTGAAATATAGATACAAAAACAAGAGAATAAATGGTGAAGAGGGAATACATCAAAAAATGGGTTCATTACCACCACAATTATGCAAGTCACAAGCTAATATCTTGTCCAATTTTTTTTCGTTAGTAGGCAAAGCACACCACTAAAATTTAGCAAGGGGAATGTGATGCGCTCACTACTTCATCATTATATCCAGTTCAGATATTATTATCATAATCGCAATAACAACCATAATAGTTCCACCACTTTCCCTCCTTTAAATATTCTCCCTGGGGACATTTTCCAGTCAGCCACTTTATTATTGTGCTTATCACACGCGGAATAAAACTTTTTATGTTCCTTTTTTCTACGAATATAAACAGCTTGAATAAAAAAAAGATGACACTCAAAGCTGAAGAGCAAGTTGGCAGAAAAATACTACATAATTAAACATTATACTTTTGGATGGATAGTGAGTAGAGAGAAACACCGAATGAAAATAATTGTGAAACGAGGAAAGCATACAAAAATAACAGAAAAAAATATCAGACTTTCTGCCAATCCAAAACACCATAGTCACAACGACTTTTGAATAAATGGGTGTTATTTTACCTCTACACGTTGATGTTGGTTAGAGGATAAGGCGAGCATTCACTAAAATGGAGTAAAAAATATATGCAAAAAATTCTAAGCACATCCTTGCCCATTGTCTTTTCTTTCGTTATTTTTTTGTTGCAAGCCAAGCCACTAACCTCATCAGGAAAGTTGCTCCTTCCACTTTCTCCAGTTTTTCTTCAGTACCTACACATCAAACGTGCTTCACAATCAACTTTATTCTTTTAGATGGAGGGGTAAACTTCTCATTCCAGTTTTCTATCGACTTTCTACCTCGCTCAACATGAATGGCAGTTTTTCGCTCAAGTTTTAACGAGTTCTAGACGTCAACTTTTTGTGGTCATGGTGTGTGTACTCTACAATTAAACACACAATTTGTAACAGTAGGTTATTACTACCATTTATCCTGAGAAATAAAACAGGACTTTTGGTATGTAAGTATATTCATCAGTTTATTCCCGTCGCCAATAAAATGCAGAACGGAAATTTACTATTTTATACCCACGACCACGTAAACAAGACTTGATTTTAATGTTTACCTGTGAGTAGTGGTCTGGTGTGGTGTCACACATCCCATCTTTTCATATGAGATATATGATAAGTATATTCACAATATTAAATACCTCTCCAGCACGTTTATATAATGGGCACAAAGGGATATTAAGTATTTCTGGATAAATGATAATGACAATATATTGCACAGCCCGTGCATCATAGCACCATTGCTCCACCATGCCATGCCACTCCCGTCTAATAAATGTAAACCGGAGAGAGAGAGAAGAGTTTACAGTCATGAATGCAAAAAAGAATTTTTGTTTTCTTTCCTCCTCCAATTTCAAGTAAAGTGTATACACACACACAAAAGACAAGCGACATGGGTAGATGGTAGGGTAGAAGGAGAACACACCGTTTTTAACGTCAAGTGTACGCGTAAGTAGTTGTGAGAGTGTCTGATTTTAATGGGACTTGACAAGGACGAGGGCTATAAAATTAATTGTGGTCTAGATAGGAAAAAAGTATACAGAACAGGAGGCAAAGGACGACGGAGAAAAAAGGATAGAAAGAGGCAGATGATGATGCCACACACATAATAATACTTATAAACATGCACACGTATTCATGACTTTGCGGGGAAAAGGGTTGAGTGAAAGAATGGTTATATCATCTGGCTTGGCATGCATGCCTATGAATATAGTTATGTGTCCATGGGCTAGAGAGAGAGAGAAAGCAAGAATGAAAGAAATGGAGGAGGTTTCGAGTAGTAAGAAGTGTGGGGTTGTTGGCTTTTTATTTTCTTTATGCTCATCGTGGCCAAGCCAAGAAGAAAAAGCATTTGCACGTAAACTTTTTCTGGTGTCGACACACAAGAAAATGGAGCCATAGGAGAATATAAAAATATGTACACATAAGACGAAGAAAAAAGCGCATCGTTGTTGTACACCGTGCCACTTAACTGGCTATAATAATAACAAGGAAGAGAGAGAGAGAGAAAGCAGGGGAAAGGGAGAATGGAAAAGTGATAGGGAGAAAGAAAGAAGAGGAGACGACTCATAATAATATTATGGAAGAGGCGTTAAGTTACACAACATGAAAAGAACTCTTTCTCGAGAAGTGAAACATGCATGTACTTTTTTATGTTATCAAGATTCATAAGATGTAAAAAACAGAAGAGAAATACGAGGACCTGCTGGTCTCGTGTGTAAGCAGTGAAGTTGGAGTATATAAAAAAATACCTATATGTTTTTTGTTGTAGAGGAGGAGGAAAGAAGCTGCAAAAAATAAGTCGTTGTAGGGCAAATACAAGCAAAAGGAAAAGTAAAAGTAAGCAGGGAAAAAGGAATGAGGAAAAGAGTAAGAAAATAAGGAGAAAAGAAAGAGGAAAAGTCATAAAAGTTTTTTTTTTCGGGATGTGCCCGAGTCGTTTCCCGTGTCAGCCTTTGCAAACCTTTCTCGGACGACAGGTTTATGAAGATCATATGTTACTACCGTTTACTTTCGCCACAGCTCTGACTTTCTCCCTCTCTCTCTACTTCCTTCGCATTTTCGTCCTTTTTTGCCCATTGTTATGTTATTGCTCCTTGCCAAGTTTTATCGGAACCATCCGAAGCAATCATCCGTTTTGCAGGAACACTGACACAAGAAGGAAGAGAAAGGAAGAGAGACTGAAGGGAAAGGAAAAAGGGAGAGAGGAAAAGTCAAGGAAAATACACTATAATATATAATACATAAAATGAGAGGTAGACTTTGGATGATGATCATGTCTTGTGTGCTTTACTATTTAGAGAGGGAGAGAGTAAGGTAAGCAGAAAGGGAACATCTTAAATACAAATAGACTTGGTCAATATATGCGACAAATCATTTTTCCTCGTTTTACTCTACACCTATTGTTCTTTTTCTTCGATTTTGCAATAAAAAGTGTACGCCATGAATATACACTTATAGGCTCTGACTTTTATGGTTGTATAAACGAAACAAAAAATAATTGGGAACTTGAAATGGTCAAAATAAAATTGTGTTGGATTTTATGGTCGAACCGCAATCGCAAGAAAATAAACTCTGATCGTAAAATGTGTGCATTTTGGTGTATACATTCATTAAATTTTGTAACCTTGGCTACCAGATCAAGAAATTAATTATTATTCCAATACCACTTATAATTTTTATAATTCTCTTGGCACAACTAATGATAACCAATATTGTTTCCATAGAAAAATCATAATATCGCAATAATGCGATGTAGGTATACTCATGAATATGTAGATAATATTATTAGGGAGAATGGAAAGTGATCTTTATGTCTTCTTAGTGCACATCTTACTCTCTTTCCACCACCATCAATTCACAATGCGAAGCAGAAGAAATAGCAATAATATAACGACAGCGAAGGAATGGCGAAGCATTCAACGATATTAACAGCGGCTGGTTGCTTACACAAAGTATATTTTATTGTTGTAAAGGAAACTAAAAGTGAAATGTGACTTGAGAGACTGGAGGAAACGCTTTTCTCAAGAAGAATTTGTGTGTAAAAGCTGTATGTCCAGTGGTAGTGGAACTACTACTGCTAACTTTACTGTGTAAATAGCTTTTGCAGTATTTTCTCTAAAGGTCGGTAATATCTCTGGGCACTGGTCTCTATCATCATCGCCACTATATATGATCATCTTCTTGTTTCTTTTCTTTGCTCGTCTTCTTCTTCCTCCTCGTCTTTTTCCAAAGTAAAACATATCACACTCACCATAATGTCACATAATATAACATAATACAAGATATAGAGGATGGATAAAAGGGGGAAAGAATGACCAAAGACAAAAGCTTTAGGAAAAAGAGAGGAAACAAGGGACAGAGAAAGCGACTAAGCCAAAGAGAGAGACAAAACGAACGAAAAGAAGGATCCTCCTCGCCTGGGCACAATAAATAGCCCAATATGTAATGGGATCGGAAGCCAAACTTGCAATCATAAACAATTTCCTTCCATTCATAGCAAGACCCAAAAGAGAGACATTTAGGATGTTAGAGATAATATGATTATTGCTATTTGTTCGTCCGCTGGCCAAAAAAACGGAGAAGAAGTGGAAGAAAACCTGGAAACAGGATCCGTCCACAATCACCACCACCAAAGATACCAACTTACATTATGTGCCTGGCATATCCTCAGTTTCATCATATCAACTCATATTTCCCAGCCACTTTCATTTTTCCCTTTTCCGAATTCCACATAAATAGATGAAACTCTATACTGAAATTTTGCTTTCCTCTCTTGTTTCCTTGTACTCTAATATATTGTCTGGATTTCTCCTCTTCTTCCTCCAAATATTCCGAAAATATAGTTTATGAAAGTTCTTGCATAAACATTACATTCCTAATCCCTATAAGTTGTGGCAATGGCATGTTACCTGCAGATGTTTGAAGGTAGCACAAGGGCGCACACAATTCATACTGAAACTTTCAAACTGTTCTTCACAAAACTCGATATTCACACTCAAAACGGAAAAGAAAAGTACTTTGAAAAGTTTGTGGACTTTTTTGAGAAATGATCACATTCAAGTAATTATTACATTTTTCATCATTCATATGTATTCTTTATGGATGGTAGTGAGTAATCATATTTATCTTTACAGAAGGGTTAAAAAATGTCACTCTGTAAATATGTGTAATGTGTTTTCATATAATTTCGATAGGGACTGTTTTATTGTTAGTGTCTCGCTATATGTGATTTTTGGTATGTGTGGAGCATGAATGTTTGGAAGGAAGCCACGTCAGCGAAAGAGTAAACATTTTTATTTCTTTTTCCCATACATAAACACATCCCATTAAATGCTTGGAGAAGAATACATGGAAAAATGGGGAGTCATAATGCAGTGATTTCATTGTAATAACAAAATGTCCTTCTAAACAATAACTCTTTTCTCCAAAAGGAATTTTATGTACTGGCCTGGCTTGGCTTGGGCTGCCACTTTTAGTTCCCATCCGAGACTACGAAACCATTAAAAAATATATTCATGGTCAGCAAGAAGAGCAAATAATTTATGGCTATGGGATGTGATGGATTCTCATGTTGACAAAAAATGATGACTACTAGTAAAAAAATATTTTTATTTTATGTTGGTGATTTGTAAATGTGAAGTCGAGTTTGGATACATATGTAATTGATGGTGATGATGGCGGCATCGCTTTTTTCCTCTTCGTCAAGATAATGTGTGATGACTGGACTGATGACAAAGTATTTCACTTGGTTTACACGCTGCAAAAAAATCCTGTCTATTCTTTAAACTGTTCCTAATGGATGCATGTAAATACATAGTTTACATCCATAAATATCTATGCTTGGAAAAAAGTATACAAGGCAAAAGCATTTTATTTCAGTCATAAAAGTATGTAGTAAGCACAAATTTGGTGACCATTGCTTGGCAGGCTAGCAATTGGAATTTTTGAGATGGCAGAGAAATATCTAAACAGACCTAATAATTAATTTCGACATTAAATTGCATAACTTTATTCGCATTTTGACATCTAAATATAAACGCTCAAACGAACATGGGGATTTTGCAACAACATTAGAGTCCACTTAGCAAACCCATAAGTTATAATGCTCATACATTATCATCCTTATTGTTATTAACAAACATAATCATATTTGATTTTTTTTGCTGTCTGAAGCAAGAACTATTTTTGTTAGTCCTTGTGTTAATGTTTGAAATAGCTAATAACTACATAAATATCAATAGTAAGCGTATTTTTCTCATAACAATGTTTTTCAACTCATATACTATTAGTCAGTTTATTTGCTTAACAATGAAAAAATGCTGGTAGGTACACAAAACTTAATTTTTACTGCATTCGTAGTTTGTATCATCATCATTTAGACAACTCTGTCATGACATCGGAACGCCGAACTAAAGAGCATCATCTTCTTGCTTACTTGTTCTATTTGTCGTTCCGTCCCTCTGCAAATAATAATCGTCATCCGCATCATCGGCAATCAACACCAAAATACAAACGACAACGACAAACGTGAAGTATTTTTACCAGACGAAGATGCGATGACTCTTTTTCATCATTATCACCACCAACATCAAATAAAAATACTCTGAATGCTATTTATATTTACACAAAAAACTCTGTCTTGTCTTCCTTGTCATATACATGGTTCGTGATTTTTCACACAAAAAAATGTGTCCTCACGATGATAACGACGTTGCTCATGATTACACGAAAAAATGGTTGGAGAGCGAGCCCCTTCCTTGACAGGTTGCTAAAATGTTGTTTAAGGTACATGAAGGTATACTGTTTATTAAGTAATTTTAACTCCATGATATTTTTCAGAGAAATGGATAGCTTATTTTAAGTATGTCGGTGGTATGTACTGGTAACTTTGTGTGTGTGTGCCCGTTTGAAGTTTAAACAAACACATTTGATGATGATCATTCTCAACGTCTCGTCATCATTCAAGCTAGTTGAAATGATTACAGTGGCAAACAAAGTAGGAAATTTTTGGAAGTAGGGAATACAGCGAGTTTAGTGTTTAGCGATTTGCTTTGGTAGGTCTAGTGGAAAAACAGGACTGATGTGATCATGATTGCTGGTGTAGCTAGTAGAGTGGCGATAATGAGGATGGATCATAGAGAGAGAGTGTGACTGTAAATGTGTTGCTGTGTTGCTGCCGTGAATGATGATGATGATGTGATGATGGAAAGAGGTGGAGGATGAGAGGAACTTTGCCATTTGAGTAAACTCACAAATAATAATTTGTTCCTCTATAAAAATGTACATGTGTAGAGTAGGAGGCATGAAATAAACTCGGGAAAATAAACACAATATGTAAAAACCACACACAAGAGCATCATAATAATAATCATTTACATTGCTGGTTGGACAAGTGTATGCATGGTTGACTTGTAATTGGTAACGAGCACAGAGATTCTGTATTGGTGGGCCTTGCTGTTTGCTTTTTAGCTAATTTGCAACAAATTTTTAGTGATCATTTAGAGATGCACAGATGTATGTAGATAATTTAATGTGTAGGTTTGTCATAAAGCTTTGAAATTTCTATACTAATATTTGTTATAATCATCACTCTGCAGAATGAGCAGAAAACTGGAAAACCGTGAATAATATTGTTTTACTTTAAAAAATAGTCTAATGTGTGCATGCATATGGCAACGATGTCATTTACCCTGTTCCATTTTATGGATCTCTCGGTCTACAAGATAAACATGGGATTGGGCACAATATAAAATATTTATTTCTGTTTACGCTTTGAAATATCCATTCTAGTTGAGTAAGTACAAATAGCGAGAGAGAGAGTTTTTTATGATGAGGTGATGTACAGCTTATTTTTGTGTAAAGCGTTCGAAAACTCTTGTTGTGGCTAGTTTAACCAATATTTCGATTTTTCGCATCACTCAGCAATGTGTAAACAGCATAAAATTGTTGTAACAGTTTGTGTGCACAACAATTTTAACTCTCTGGTGGAATCTAGCACTTTTGTGGGGTAGTTGTCTATTCAGAAATTGTCATCCTCATCAGAAAAAAATGAAACTATTTCAACAATAAAAATATATAAGTTAGTAAAGTCATTTTTGTCTGCTGAGCTACAAAAATTTTCCGTTTGAGTGACAAATATTCAACACTCCAGTGGAGTTCGAGTTTGTTGCAATATTGACTGATGTTGAATGTTTGAAAAAAAATATAAGCAGACGAAAAAAGTAGAAAACAAATAAATAAAAATTTGGGGGTGGGACTTGTCATATTTTATAGTGCCATAACCACACACCATTATGATGGATCATCATCATCTTTTTATTATATTAACCAAGCCGGATGATACATACTGAGATTTTTTCCTGAAAATTGTTTCGTGCCTTGATCACCCAGCCAGCAGTGATCTCGTTTTGCTTTGTTTTATCGTATGCGCTTTGGAGGAGGAAAAAGCTAATATAATAAATGCTTGTGTAAAACGCATGATTTAATGTATTCGTCAACATTACTCCAGGGGAAAATGACAGGGTGTTGCAGAAAGTTGTATCATCATTAGAACGTTAGCATCATCACGTAAAACCAAGCTGGGTGAGAAGAGCAAAATGTTTTGCATGCACGAATTTCTTCCCACTTCCTGCTGACTTTTGTCGTTTGTCATGGAGAGATATTTTAGGCGAGGAAAATTTGTCGGGGTTTTGCTTTCCATAGTTGGCTTTCTTCTTGCTTGCTCTCACTCTCACTCGGCTTTCAGGAAATAATGAATAAACACGTGTCCTCTGTCAGATACGAGGAAGCATTCATTCCTGCGTTGTGTATGCAGGGATTATGTATCAGGTATTTTGTAGCTGTTTTGAGTAATTAAGCTAAATGTGATGATTTAATTAAATGTATGATGCCACCTTCCTTGAATGGCGATGCAAAATTATTTTGGTATGATACCCAGCTCATCTTCAAAAACAGCAGAAATTTTGCTAATCCTAAAACGAAGAGAGAATGAGATTGATGATTTTTAAAAATGTCGCCCATTTACAGAAAGGTGTATATACAAGATATATATTTGTGTAAGGATATATAAGAAAGTATTCTACTGTTTTTATTCTTGAAAGACACATGCAGCCAGGGAAGCCAGCAGACGGGTGTTGATTTATGAGAAAATTTTTGTCGCCTTACCGGAACACAGGAAATGAGAAGAATGCACAGGGAGAAAAGTCTCGCTGTGGCCGTGATCGTGTCAGAGTCAGTGGTTGAGCAAGGTTGTAGTTTTTTGTGGCGACGGCGGCGGTGGTGGAAGTGCTACTCTCGTGATCATGATGATGATGAGGATGACGATGTCTTTCTCTCTCTGTGTTTGTGTAGGTGTGCTCAAGCATTTTCCTCCTTGGATTCTCTTGTTGGCCTTTTGGGAGCCGCCCTGTAAATCTCATAGATTTCCCCTTCTCACACCTCGTGTGATGATTGTTATTAAAAAAAGGAAAACACGATGAAGCGGAAGAAACCATAACTTGCTTTTTGGTTTCATTCACGATTGAAAAAAGGCTTGATGATGAGGATGAGGATGGGAATGAACTACTACAGTATATATTATATGAGCTTGCTTTACTTTTTATTGAACTGATGCACCATTTGGAGGAAGGAGGACGATGCTTTTCCTCATTTGTATCACATGCACATTTACAACCGCTATAACTATAGAAAAAAGTGGGAGCACTTCTGCAAGCTCTAATTGTACAAAAAAACGGAGAGGAACATCAACATGTCAGTGTGGGAAAGGGAGAAAGGAGAGTCTAGATGTGTGCGTGCATGGAAGAGAGGATGAGTGAAATACTTTTGGAAATGAGAATCAAAAAATAGGGAAAAAAGAGGAGCAGAGGAATGAGCATATTTTTTGGGTAAAGAAAATTGAAGAAAACAAATTACCCGATTTTGTTCATTCGGTTCACTTGTAAAATGAATGTGTATTATTGGTTATGCATGAATAACATTAGATATTCTCAGAATGTCCTCTTTAATAATACTCGAGTGGAAATTGAATTAGAATGGGATATTTTGGATTTTTTGGTGGTGGCAGTTGCTGGAAGTGAAAGAGTAAGTGTGAGGGAGAAGATTAAGAAGAGGTGGAGAGAGAGGAAAAGAAAATGTTTGCAATGAAAAGGGTGAAAACTCTCTATAATTTTAGATACTTCTGCTGATACATACGCAATCGGAATTGGTGAGCGAGCAAGGGAGAGGCGGCAGGTGAATGCCATTAGAAGGGATTTCGATTGTTTTAAATGCGGCAATACATTCTGTACAAAATAGTGTTGCTGATACACAAACAGTTATTGTAGTAGTAACTGTGTACTTTTAATCTAGTTGAATATAATGCGATTAGAGACAAGGAATGTTTACGATCACGCGAGCTAACTTCTTTATCTTCTTTCTTGAGAGATATAAACACCCACTTTTTTCTGAAGAAGTATCGCACATTTTTATCTTGATTTTCATTTGCCTTAGAATGAACCTTCCTTAAGCTTTTATAAATCTGATATGTGAACTTATTCATCCTCCTCTGCTACCGGTCATCAACAATTCAAAGTTTTGACAACACTGGGTGGGATTTTTTTCCAACCGTGCAATACCTTTGGAGGGAGTTTTACGATCTGTTAAAATGCTAGCCAATCCCACCAAAAAATATTATACTTATCCGGAATTTTAAGTGGATTTTACCCCAAGAAAAAGTAAATAGAGGATACTTTCTAGTGCCAACTTTTACCATTTCTATAGATTAAACATGTATCCGTGTGCATGTAAATGTTTCGATTGTTGTAATATTGGAAAATATGATGAAGGTGTGAGAATCGGGATTTGAGAAGTTTAAGTAGAGGAAAGCTTGCGACTTGAAGAGGAGGCACATGACGGACGATAGCCGTTGTCTGAGAAACAGCGCAAGTTATTGTAGGTATGCTTTTATGATAATAGGATGCGGACGTGGAAATTCTTGCGCTACTCGGCTACGAAGTAGCAGGGATTTCAGGCTCCCAAAAATCCATTTTCAGG
>JAQIXX010000441.1:0-60587 GCA_034700605.1 Willowsia nigromaculata | reverse complement strand
GGTTTTCGACTATGCTCTATTCAATGGAAGAGGAATCATTAAGATCCGTCATTTCCCTATCCATGTCATCCCATTGTCAGTACTCTATTTAGAAATGCAATGTGCTGTCAGTTTCTCGTAGTGGTTGGTGAGGAGTTGGGAGAAGAGAAAGTCATGTAATGAATGAAATGAGAGACACAACAGAAGTGGTCGCAACTAGAAACAGGGCCGTTTATACGACAGCCGTACTCAAAGTTGTAGTCTTTATGCCATATTAACTTTGCATGAAGGGTACAACACAGAGAAATTGCTTGGTTGTCTAGTTGTCGTGCTTGTCGCTGTCGGCATTATTTTCTATAAACATTCTAACTCAAATCATCACAGTCTAGAGTGAGGTCCAAAAGTATGAAGCAAGGTTTTATGTGAGATATGCTTGGTTGTTTGTGATGAAAGTGTAACGGTATTGCAGCAGTAATTTAAAAAATAACAAGGTTCTGCAGGTCCTAGAAATTGCAAAAATATATTATGAAAATTATGCATAGCATATTATTCTTCTTTTAAAGGAACTTGTGAAATTTAATGAGAAGAAGGCATATACTGGGGCATTCTGACTGTTACACTCCTTCCTATTTTTAGTTTTTTAGTTTTGCTTTCTTTGTAATAGGTAGTGAACATCTTCCAACAACCTGATAATAATTTTTAGAAATTGTTTTTCTGGAAGTGGATAGCTTAGATTTTGACAAATGAAATCACTTACAGTATATTTCTTGGAAAATAATTTTGAAAGTGTCAGTAATATCTATTAATATTATTTGGGTGGATTTTGTATTTTGTTCCTGGAATTTTTTAATGATTTGATCGCGTCTGCAGAATATGCTATGAATTTAGTGATTTTCAGAATCAGGAGCACTTATCAAAATCTTTAATGTCAGAGCCTACTTAAGAGCAAAATTGTGTTCAAAAAGTTTCAAAAATAGTTGAAGTGTTGAGCGGAATATTGTTACTCATTATTCATACGAAAAATATCCCTATATTAAATGAAATAGTTTGTTGTGCAATAACTTTTTAGGAAAATACAGATACTTATTAGATAAAGAATGAAGTAACAGATGCGAGGGTATTTGTTTCAGTGTTCTCTTCTTCCCGTCATCTCTCTCTCTCTCTCTCCAGATACTTTAATATGGGGAAGTGGAGAAGCACGGCGAAATGAGAGCGGAATTATTGTGGTAGGGGTACGTGCGGTAGTTTGTTTGATCTCGTGTACTTGATTGCTCCTGAGCGAATTTCCAGAGTTTTTGGTTTGGTTGGACGGAGGAAACGGAAAAGACTCCTGCTTTTATCTTATGTCTATTGCCTTACCTTTTATTTTTGTAGACCAAAGAAGTAGTAGTAGTGGCGATGATGGGAGCAGAGTGCATTGTGTTGGTCCTTCTCCTCGTCTTCTCCATTTTTCCCTTTTGAGTATAATATGCTGAGCGTTCTCTTGGTATGTGTTTGGAGAAATAGGATTGTAGGAAGAAGATTGCATGAATAATTTATTGTGGCAAGCACTTGTAATAAGATATTATTATGATACAGGCCCCGTATGTGTACCTAAGTTTAAAATGTAAATACATCTATTTAAGTAGAGTGTATTATGTCTGTGGCTCTTTTTTGAAGTTGGCCTCCACTGCAAAATGAACAAACAATGAGAGAAAGCAGAGAGTGAAAGAAAGGCAAAAAGGCTCTCAGCTCTACAATTCTTTTACTTTTGTGTGCGTAAATATGCATACAAAGTCCTTATCTTTTTCGAGCAGTCAGCAGGGGACAAGGAGAAAAGAGCGAGATGTGAAATGGCAACAAAAAGAAAACATGCTTCCGATCTCTCTAAACAGTGCAATTATTATATATAGTGCTTTTACGTAGAGTGTGGAGGAGACGTTTGAGTTCTCAAGATGGTAATTATGATAACTGATAAAATGTTTAAGGAGAGTGAATATGCACGTATCTATAAAAGATAAATACTGGTTTTGTTATGTACACACATTATAAGTTATAGACTATGGAGTTGTTTAAGTATGAGATTATATATATGAGAGGATAGCTCCGCCTTAACTATCTTGAATGAGTGTTTTCTACTGGTTGGATGATAAAAATGCATTATAGTAGTTTTGTAGTTGTAAAATTCATTGAGTATGCAAAAGACCTCTCTCGCTAGTCTGCAAGCCAGGCAGCCAGCAAACGTGAGAGAAGCTGTGAATATCTCCAGCTTTAAGACATCACAACAATTATCTTCATCACCTCATCTCTCTTCTCCGTTTACTAACATCACAAAAGAGGAGTAAAGAAGCAGTGGAAGAGCAAGTTTTCGCTCCATCACGTCAAGCCCATCTCCGTTGTAGTCTACTATTAAGCTGGGTATAAAATATTTAGTTGCGCTTGACTGACTGAAAATCCAACAACGAATAAAATAGCATGTGAAGTGTGAAGTCGTACACATACTTATGCAAGGATGTAATGTACACAACGAATATGAGTTTTCATTCATTTTCTCCATATCTGTTTTTCACTCTCGTCAGTAAAGTAATGATGAGGATCATTATTCTCCTCGTCATGTCGTGGAGATAACTACTGTAAATTTATACAACTCTGTAGCAGATAATATAATAATAATGCCTTTACGTTCAAATGGACAACGGAGGTCTTTCGTTTATCTAGATTAAAGTAGTTTGTTTGATAATATGGTTTCTGCTTTTACATGTGTAAACTTTATGTATAATAAGCCGCTCCAATGCAGCGTCGGACAAGTGCATAACAACTTACCAACCTACGCAAAATTCTCCTCCTCCCTGAAGAAATGAATAAACAAAATTTGTAAATCACAGCAAGAAGTCAGGCATGCCTTTCCTTGTCTCTTGATCTTTTGATGCTCCCTATACATTTTACTATAATAACTGGAAAAATCTATTAGCCGTATTATGAATACTGATATTATTAAACATTTTTTGTGGGAGCTTTTGTGTGTTGTGCTGGTGAGTTATTTGAAAATTTCGCCCTCTCAGAACATTACCTATGCATTTTCCTTCCAGTTAGATTATAACTGGTGGACAGGTAATAAAAATGAGTGCTCTTTTATGTTATCATCATATTTTTACAACATGGCAATAGTGGCTCGAAAAACTGGTGAGCAACCAATATATGTATCTGTATGAAGATTATAGGTATAGAGTAAGTTGTTTTGTTCTACCTGCTCAGTACAAGTAATTTTGTTAATGTACATTTTATCATGTGTATTTTTTTGCTATTTGGTATGCCACTCTCTTTCTTTAAAGAATTTTTGTGTGATAAAAGAAGAGATTTTACTCTCTCATTCAACAGAGAATTTATGAGGGTTGAATTGAACAAGCAAAAGCTAAATTACACTTCTTCAATGCATTTACCAGCAAACAAAACTGTGGTTGTGCATGTATAACAACAACAACCGATGAATCTTGGGGTTGAATGGTAAATATTGTTTCACAATAAAACCCCGAGTCTTGTTTTGAGAATGATTTAATGGCAAGGGAGGAGGAGAAAATGTATCTGTGCATGATGCATTTATGTGTGTGTGTGTCTTTGAGAAACGCCCAATCTAACACGTAAACGCTTGTATCTGGTGAATGTGAGACGAAAAGGAAATTTAATATTTAAAATGGAATTGGGAAACAGGAAACATTATTGTAAGCTTTAAGTACTGTATTCGATCCAAATGATGTATGTATATGCTTGTGCACGTTGTGTTTCACAATGCCCCTGATATCACTGTAGTGCTTATACTGTTAGCAAATAATATGCTAGAATAATTACGTTACATGTTTTAGATGTATATTTGGTTGCCTGCTTCGAATTTAAAATAGTCTTATATAACTTGTACAATATGTTGACAAAATCTTAAAGTAGATATTTATGTGAGCAGCAGTTGTTATAATGGTAGGACGTATGAATATATGACATCGATATTTTTAAAAATTTATGTAGTTTTATGAGATTTGGGAATTGTTTCAAGATGCATAGAAAGGAAACGATATGGTATTATTATGGAATGTGCACCATGAATGATTAAATATTAATGATGATAAGTGTAGTGTGTACCACAAACACAGACAGAATTTCAGTTTCTTTTTCTCCCGAATGGCAATGTGATGCACAGCGGAAATTTTCCGAATATCGTATGCCAAATGCAAAAACCATTTTGGTATGTTGAGTATCTCTACAATAAAACTGAGTCTGTGCAAATTTGTCTTCTTAGATGAAAATCTGGGACACAGAACAAAATAAAATAGACACATTTCATTGTAAATGACCTAGTACTTAACCTATTAAGTAGAAAGTAGTAATAATGGCTTTTATATGTCGTTTCACATGCGCCTAGAAAAGTTGAATTGTGCCCTAGTGAAATGACCAAAAGTCTTTATGGTGTAAGAATTGTGACCCTTTTTAAAAAGTCTTAGAATGCTACTGTATGCTGTTTAAGTACTTTTTGCATTGATGATGACCGTGTCGGTAATGCGAGTATGTGCAATGGCGAAAAGAGATGTACTTTTTGGGGAAAGGGGACTGTCCAATGCAAGAAACAGAACGATGATAGGAGAAAACTTTCCAACAAATTCATGAAGACATAAACAGTAAAAGTGCCACTAGAGAATAAATAAAATAAAATAGACTACATACTGAAAAGTACATAATGATTATAGACTAGATCGAATTTGAAAATAAGTAGTAAAAGTGGAGTGGTTTTCAAGCGTGCTCCATTATGCACTTGAAAAATGAGAGGCAATAATATACAAGTATTATAATACTCAATTCTCCTTTCCGGTGGTTGTGGATCGGCAGCGGATGTGTTTTCGTTTCTTGGTTGCGTTATTCCTTCTCTCTTTTTGTCTTGCCTCATCATTTGGCCTGATACATTGTGCTTCTCCACCGGATTGTGTTGAATTTTTCATAAAATTAATTTGAAGTTGTTCCCTCTTTAGCTGCTGGGGTGCTCGGCAGTTTAACCTCGCCATTTCACTTTCCCACTTTTTTGGCATCAGGTTGCGCCGACAGCCCATCGTCACGATGTTATGTTGATAAATGATCCCATTCAGAATCCAGAGCACACCAGTTCTAGCGTATCAACTGCTTCAAGTTTTTGACCAGTTGTTCCAGTATGTCTGAAAATCAATCTCTGCTGTTGATAGTATTGATGATGGTTGGTGCTGGGGATATGTAGGTGTAATCTTGGCAAATGATTTTCTTGGTTCAATAGTTTAACGTGAATAGCTTTACGTTTTTTGATTAGGCAAAAGGTAGTATTCTATGACAGTGTGTGCCAACTATGATGATGACTCCCGTTTAGACTCCTTTGTGCTTTACTTTTTCGCTGTGTATAGTTCACTTTGTCAAGATGAGTCGTGACAATACGGCTGCTCATGCAGAATGAAGAAAATTAAGCGAGTCGGAAGTTAAGGGGAGTAAAGAGAATGGCGTTCTCCAGAAGTAGCTCTTGAGGGAAAATCAGTGAGCGTTGTAAGAGCACCAAGTTTTATTCATTCAGACCACAAGTGTTCCATTCTCTTTTTTACTCCTGCTGCTAGTGCTGGTAGTCTGGTAATATTTATGAGATGGACACGCTGTCGACGTTGTTTTGATATGGGTGGTGGTGGACGTTGATGATGATGATGAAGGTATACACTGACTGTCAGGAGTACAATAACAGTTGAAGTGGTGAAAGGAGAAAATAGCCTCTTTGAATGAATGAAAGGTCTGACCTGAGACCCATTTGAAAGTTGAAAAGCTGTAGAAGAAAAGGAAGGCTGAGATGAATCAAGTAAGATAAACTGTAAACAAGCATGCCAGTTTTTAAAGGAGTAAGTACCGCCATTTTTACAAGTATGACCGTTATAAAGAAAATTCTAGAAGCAATTTTTCTCTTGTGCAAAAAAAGCACTTTAAACGTATGAACATTCTTAACCTCTAGCAGTTAATGTCAAGACAGTATTATGGTAGCGTTATGTCAGTTGTGAGGCATAAGCTGAATAGAAAAGGAAGGTGGTTCCGAGGTTACGTGATTACGAATGTTCTCTTGTTCAGGTGACAGGACAAGCTCTTCTAAAAGTATGTCTATCTAGCTACATTTAAGCATACACAGATTGAGATAGGGTTACCTCATCACCCAAACATGCAAAGATAAGTTTTCAGGAAAGGGGAAGGAAGAAAAATATGGCTATAGTAGGTAATTACACAAAGGATTTAAGGACAATTACGCAGACTGCTTTTCTTTCCGGCCACCACATCACACAGACAAGTAGGCAGGAGAATATGGGATCATTTCCGTAGCATAAAGAATAAAGATATTTCCCCAAAATATATATAATTGAAGCACGGTTTCACACAACCTTTGCATAAAAGATATTAGTAGTGCTCATACATTCGATTTTATACACAAAGAAAGAAGAATCAAACTTGTGCAAACATGCATTGAGCACAGCCTCAGAAAATGTATTGAAGTGAATCCAACAAAAGTATAAAATTTATAAGCAAAAGTTCAAGTTGCCGGCGAAAGGATGTAATAATCTGGGAAGCTATCTCTGCGTGTTCTTTTATCCTTTATTACATCGACTCGTATGTTTGTGGCATGTATACGATGATGGGGATAGTGATGGCGGTGTACACACATGGACAAGGGCACTACATCAGATGATTATTGTGGAAAGACGTTAAAAAGAGAGGAGGAAAAACAGGGTGTGTGTTGGTAGAAAGAAAAAATGAAATGGTTTTTGTTGCTGAAGACCAAAAATAAAAAATATTGCGCTTTGTCAGTGAAAGCTCTCATGTTAGTTTTCTGGTTAAGTACTACATAAAAATCTATCTTTGACCATACTGCCCTGTCTATATTACTGTTATTGTTATTATAGCCCAAAAAAAAAGAGAAAATTACGGCGGATTTTTATTTGAGCACTTACCAGCAATAGAATCTGATATCTTTTTTGCAAGGAAAGATGGGAAGATCCCCGTGATGAGCTGGAGCTTCCTTTTTGTGGGGAAAGACTCGTAGTAGAGGGCTGTTTTCACAGTTGCTGTTTGTGGTGTCAGAGAGGTGACAACTGCGTTGGTCCAGTTGTGCTGCGCTGCTACCCACACGAAAATTTATTATTGACACGTTCTTCCATTTTGCGTGGAAGTTTCTTGTACAGCGGTTTTGATTTTTTTTGTATGGTGAAGGCCTTCGTTTGTATTTCTGGTAGTACAGCGATGATGATGTTCTATTGTTGCAAATCCCAGTGATGATGTGTTGGTTCCCTTCAAATCTCTCTTGATTTTGACTTAAAAGGCTTTTATAGTTGAATGATATTAAAGGCTGTTTATGTTTTGTATTCTGAAGTAGATGGCTATTCCAGCCAAATTGGTCTTCCCAGTTTATTTTGTGGAATATCAAGGATGATTATGACAATCATGAAAGCTTGTCTAGTTTGTAGGGTCTTGATATTAAAAATCAACCACAGCAGCAGCTAGCAAGGAGAGGGAGTAGGAGAACAGTTTTGCTGCAAGTTACATATATTTGCACATAAAAGCTCCCACATTTTGTTTTTGCTGTCAACGATGAAAAGTGCTTTCAAACAGGCAATGCCTCATTTCCTGTGAGCTGCTCAGAGGTGGATAGCGTCGAGTTGAAACCGTTGGTTTTCCGCTTTCTCCATCTGTTTTCATCAGGTCAAAAAAACAAAATCAATGGAATTCTGTCTGTATTTTGTATTATTTCGGGTGATTTCTTTGTGTTTACAAAAGAGATTTGAAACGCGATTTAGATTGCATGTAGGAATATATACACAAGTAAGATATACACATTCTTACTTCGTCGCATGTATCGACCCGACGTTCTACAAGCATATGAAAATGCAAGCAGGATTTCATCTATGAATATTCTCCCCAAAATTTTTTTTTTATCCATCATCATTCAACTGTTCTACCACTAAAACCGCATACTTCACAGTTTGTGCCACTGCTAAATTCACTACATACTTCACTGGATGTATGGAATCATAAAATTCAATTTTGGTCTGACCGGTCATCCCTAATATCCGTCGAGATTTGTGAAGAGTAGTGGCAGTGTGCAGAATGCAACATTGAGTTAGCATTGTGTGAAAGTTTTGATGTAACACGTTTATGTGTTCATGTATAAATATCCTGTATACGAAATATAAATCTGTTTTTAATATGCCTCTAAAGTATACAGATATAGGCTTGGGGTTTTTGGCAAACAGAAATCAAAATGGGAATTAAATTTACGGCTCATGGCAGTAATTCTTGATAATAACTTAACAAATATTTCATAATATTTGCTTTGCTTTCTATTTATATACAATTGTATCATATCACGTTGGCTCCTGTCCGAACTATTATGGCGAGGTTTTATTGTGTGAAAGTAACCTTCAAGTAGGTACTTTGGCGTGTATAATAATGACTACCACAGTTGGTTCGTAACAGTATAATTTTTGATGATTATTAATGGCTCTAATTCTTCAACTGTTTAGGTAAATAAATGAGTTGAAAGCTAACGACTGGTTTTGCGTCGTTTCGAGCTTACTTTTAAAGGGGTGCATTATACATACTGATAAAATCATAAGTAACCGAGCCTAAGTTTACTTTTTAGTTTACCGCACCCTTTCTAGGTAAGATCTATCGCAAAACTACAAAAGCGAAGTTTTCTCCAATGAATACATACTACCTTTTGGATGGCATGTGTATGAATAGAACTTAAAGTAGCGAAAAGTAGAAAAAATCATGTTATAAACTTTTTGATTTACCTTTTCTCTAAAAGTTTGTCCATAAAACTGCCAAATTTCATAAGATCCGTCCACTTATTTGTCTTGTTTGTTTGCCTTCTTTTGAGAATGATGTGCCTTAAGCGTGCAGAGGTGGTTGGCTTAGTGGTTGTTTCACTGAATCTTGATGATGCGATGCTGGAGCACAAAAGCAAAACATAGAGGGAAATGTATGGAATATTATTTTCCTTGTGTTGCTGGTTGTTTTCATGTACTGCTTTTTTTCATGTGCTGATTCCGCCAAATAGGTTGGCTGATCGAAAAGTTATGTTTTGTACGACCTTCTTTGTCCAAGGAACCCTCACCTCTTTTTCACTTCCGCATAGTCCGTAATAGTTGTTGCTCTTCTTCCATCGACCAGCTTACTTGACAGGAGCAGATACATTTCCAGATATCGTTTATGACATGATGGCGATTGTTGCGTTTCTACTTGCTCTTTTCCTTTTTCCTTCTGATTTCTTTCACCATCATCCATCTCTCGTTGTTCGGTGGGGACTTGGGAGTTTGTCGAGTTTCTTTTGCTGTCATTCTATTACTTTATACGCTTTACTTCCTTGATTAGAACCAGCGCTAGCCATATCTTCCTTCAAGCGTTGCAAACAAAGATATACGTTGTGCTCGCCAACTTTCATTTTTTATTGTATCACCGCACGCTACTTCTTATTTTCATCCTGGTTCCTTTCTCTGCCTTTTTAGACACGTTTCTTCCGTTTCGGTACACTGGACATATTCCCTCTTTAAAAGACGGGTCGCTCCTCTCTCTAAAAACATTTGTCACAAGAAAAATAATAATAATTTGTGAAAGCTGCTTGCGCAAGTGAAACTAGCAGCCTACTGAAAGGACAAGTGTATTGAGAATAATTTACACACGTTGAAACATATGTGTCCCTTCTTGGTTGAACCGCAACACACAAACACAACCAGAAGAAAAGGAAAAATTAAATGTTTACTTTGACACACTTGTAATTTTCACCACGTTTTGTTCTGAAGTGTATGTTCAACTCTACTGCACATCATCAAGCTCTGAAACGTTCTCTGTTTTAGAATGATTATGTTTTCAAGCTTTTTCACTGTGCTACCATGTAGCTAGTAAAGAAGTGACGAAAAAAAGATTAAATGCGCGTTAACTGCTTTCATAGGTACTTGAAACTGCTGCTGTTCAGACTAAATGGACCTTGGAATTTTCCTACTTAAAAATCTACTCTGTAGAAAGAAAAAAGGATTCCAGAGTTCTGTAATACGTCCAGTAGTGTGTCGTTGGAAAGCGATTAGGGGCAACTGGTGTTCACTGCTATGAGGAAAAAGTGTGTGATTATTGTAGCACAATATTACTCTGCTTTCTTAATAATCTTCTATTCATATAATGGTGGAATTGGAGAATTCCGATATATGCTTAAATATTTAACTTGCGACATACTTTGTTCAATCAGTGGCAGATTGTAAACTGAAGTGTGTGCACTGAATCAATTCAGTCATGAGGGGAAAAGAAATTTTAGGAGACTGTATTAAAGGACTGCATACACATAATCTTATGTAGGACGTAGGCATGTACTCTTAAGTGTTTGTAAAAAGGATCATCTACTTTTTGTAATTATATGCTTATTATGTGTAGCCAGTGTGGGTATTCACTCGTCTTTGTGTAAAATGTACATAAATGCATGTATACCCTGAAGAGTTTCACAATGAAGGGTGATAATGGTGGTGCTGTGCCTTGTGTGCAAAGCAGGTGCATTACAGGGGGAAATTAAGACACCTGTTTCCAAAATCTCTAGAAAATGACTAAGAATACGAAAAGAATTGGTAAATTCACATCATACCTATTAGTTGTCCTTGTGAATAGTCCGGGGAGAACATTTTTGTGAAAATTTGCGACCTGGAAAACCCGAGATTCGGGATTTAACGAACAGGTGGGCACTTCACGACATAACCTTATACCCTATGTTGTCTTGTCTCTCTGCATTCTAATGCGTCAAGCTACAGCAGTGAGGAACAGTGGTGAACGGTGACGCATAATAATATTTACTCGCTCACTAGCGCACAAGATCACTTCTTCGTATAATAGAATATATGTAGACACACACAGAAAGACGTCTTGAGGTGAGTATATTATATTTTTGTGAGCTCTTGCTTCAAGCCACACAAAACGAAGAGCACACGTTTCCTAGTCGTTTCTCTATTATGCATTTTTCTTGTTCCCCTGTTACTCGTCTTGTGTGACCGCTCATACGGTTGAATAGAAAATGGGCTCTAGCTGATACATGTAACTCGATGTGCCCCTCAACAACAATCGCTTCTTTATGACAATGAAGGCTTCGTTTTTCTTCACATTTCTGTTGTGAGCTACGATTTACACTGTAGATCTAAAAAGTTCAACATGCTGAATCATTTACTGTTGTGGTATGGATATATTTGCTGTTTGTGAGTAATGTACAAAGGAAGGGGTTGATACAGGCAGGTATAATATTAGCTTTAACAAAACAGGTACTAATCATCTTCATCCTACGCATATGATTTATGCATGTCTAGTGGTTGAGATGTTTTCTGCTAGCTTATATGATTTTTTAATGGGATGATGAGCTCATTTAATTGTTCTGCAGGTTATACGAGTAACGTTAGTCAAAACCACTAACATATAGATTGACGAGAAAGATGTTCGTGTGTACTGTTCTTTTATTTGTGTGTGGGCTTAAAACGCACTTTTTAACCTGTACGTTTGACGTTTCCTTTAATTTACATCATTACCGTACAATTTGGTGGACAGTAAAATTCTATGAAACTTTGAAGGTTCAGAAACTAAAGCTGCAATTGTATGAAATTATACAAAATTTTAGTCCTGGCAAATTATTTCATTTGACAGGAAAAAATGACTCAAAAGTGTGACGATCACATAGTCATTATATTGTTTACAGCCAATACGTAACTTACATTTATGTGTCAAGTCAATAATTTGGCAAATGCTGCAATAAAAGCATGTTATACAAGTGTACCGAAGCCAAATGTCTAAAAACACATTTATGTTAATAGTAAATTTTGTACATCTAAAATTATATCCATATTGCTTATATGTATTCTTTGGGGCTCCCGCTGCTGCCAATTTATGTACTGCGTAGTTCCTTTATTTTCGGTATTGTTCAGCGGAATTATATGCATGATGGTGTTTTGGTTGTGGTACTTTAGCAGTTCAGCACATTGTTGTTGAATAAGGAGCAAGAATAAAGTATGTGCGAGTGCGATAAGAGGATAAAAAGTGTTGCTTCTGGGTAGCAATGGGAGCAAAGTAAAATGTTACATCCAAGGCTATCTACTGCCTTTTTGTGCTCGTTTTCTTCCTGTAATTTTCGCCCTTTCCTCGTCTCATCCCAGCTTTCCGTACGGAAAAGGGCACGTATGTAGGTTTTCTCATGTCTTTTCACCAGCAATACAGAAAAAATTCACAATAGTAAATGAGTGCTTAAAACTGAAAAAGCATGTAGATTGTACACTGAAGCAAAAACGGCGGTGGAAGGAAGTAGCAGGTAATATGACTACACTGAAAGTAGGAGAAGGAAGGAACGTTTATTTTTTTCCATTGGTTTCCATTTATACTGCATATATATTTATGTTGTGCAAGTATTACCTAAGGATTTGGTCATGAAAGATGTGTTGTTATAAATATGGTGGTGAGAAGGTAGGCGTCCTTATTAAACGCACACAATGCTTACTTCTTATGATACAAAAAAATACAATGTAAGTACCCCGGACAAAAAAAGATGCTCATTCTGTCTGTGCATTACGAAACAAGAATATAAGATGCTACTTTATTGCTACCCTTGTTACTATTACTATCACAAAGTTCCACATCACCCATAAAACAAGACGAGTAGCAAGGAGCAAAAGGAGAGCTTACGATTTTTTCTCTAGTTTACTTGGAAGTAGTATTAAGTGCTCATATGGGACTTGACAAATGTGGAGCATATATTTTTCCTTTTCTCTGTGTTACACGAAAACTCTTCTCCGACTATTTCGGAGTCTTGAAAATGCTCAAATGCTGCCTTTCGTAGGCAGGAAGAACAACAAGCTCGTTGTGGCTTTATTTGAGATTGCTTCTTATTTCACTCATGTAACTGACATTACTACGTACGTTTTCATCATTACAATATGATGGTATCTTACAGTGGTATCAAGAGAAAGGATATTTCTTACGTTAATACCTCCTACGTAGATATTTATTGTTTTGTAGGTAATATGCATGTTTTAGTCATTTTCACAGCCTGTTGAACTGTAACTGACAAAGAAAAAAAGCAAACTAACGGGATGAAATGATGGGTAAAATGAGCATTGCGGTGTGATATTAACTTTATGTAAAATGAGATGCATACGTGCTTACCTTTAAGAACGGGGAAAGTGGAAAATTGTGATTAAGATTAATGTTCAATGATGGCAAAGAGGCGCTCCTTTTTTTCTATTTGTAAGTGGCTTTCGCACATGATATGTTCGTTATTTTTCTCTTTATGGATAAGATTATTTGGCAGGAAATATCATCAAAATTGTAATATAAGTAGTAGAAATATGGAATTTATTAGTTATTACAAGGAACTAAAGTAGAAAGAAAGGACAACGACATGAGTAATGAAACTTTTCACCGTATTGGGAGCAGTTTGGGTATAAAACTTTGTTTTTCTATCGAATCAAGTGAAGAAAGCGGCGCCATTTTTTCTTTATCCCGCCAAGAGAATATTATTCTCTAGGAAAAATAAAGTGACTGGTGATGGTGTTGGTTTGGTCTCAATTGATTTCCCTTGGTAGCATTACAAGTTGACCAAGAATTGAATCCCACAAGTCGATCGTCTCAGCTTTTCTCGTCTGCTATCGTTTTTGAGGAGTGTGAATTGCGTCTGTAAAGAAGGAAATATAGTTGCGGGGGCAAAAGAATTTCTTCTGGTGTCATTTTTACGAGCTTCCCTCTCGTCGCTGCCGGAAGCTACAGCAGAAGCGGAGATAGCTACTTTGAAAAACAGCCTATTTCTCATTCATTCAGTCTTAAGATTATGAAGGAAAATACGGGAAAAGGTGGCAGTAAGAAACGACATTTGATGATGCGGATGCAAGCATGCACCATCACTGCTATTATGTCTACTATACACATGCACGAAGATCATTTTTAATCATTTACTTCCCACCAACACGCCACCACTTCAAAGAGAAATATTAGTTCTCACCTCGTTTTTCACCGGAATCGTCAAGCACTTTTTATACGATTTTCATTGAGAATATACATTGTCGTCACGCTGACTTTCATCCTTCATTTTTATTATTGCTGAGAGAAGAAAAGCAGGAAAGGGTAGAGAAAGCTGCTTCCATTACCTTGTGTATTGGCTTGAGACTTAATATATACCTTATGTTACCTCCTCTGCTGCTTCTACTTACTGGTTAGTTCCCACACAACATTTTAAGCTTCGTTTTAGCTTTTAGTGGTGCGGGTGGTGGTGAGAAGAAACACTGAGTGAGCTAACTTATATTTTCAGTACTTACCTCTGCTCCACAGAAAGATCCTGCTGCTCACTATCTCCCTCTGGAAAAAAGAAAGCTTTCAGACATATTCTGGTTTCCTTATGACTTTTATGAGGTTTCAACTTCTTGGCAGATGAGAAAGTGTGTAAAATTTATGAATGTAATTTGGAGAGCGTGGAGAAAAAGAGAAGGCTCTATAAATCTCGGGTAAATTAGTGCCCAAAACGATCACTGCACTGCTTTTGAATAATGAGAAATTTCGGACAGGGAATAGCTTGGTGCTGCCATCATCATCATCATCATATTTGTAAGCTTATATTATGGTTCGGAATAGAACGAGAAAATGGCATTCGTAAAAAATTGTAATACTTATGACATGATATTAATATTGCTTTCTACAAACTTACAGCTGTAGTGTCTTCCATTTGTTCTTGTTTTCAAACCTGCTGGTCGTGGTCTGATAAGCACCTAATCAGTAAAATAAAGCTCCTCTCGTGTTTTTTCAAGTTGTATTACTTCCGGAATAATCGACCAATTTGGACATAATATTTTATCATTATTGCACACAATTATGATGATGTTTTGGGAAGAAACACAACGTCACAATGAAGAGCTTATGCAGTCTATCAAACGTAAAGTGAAATTCCCCTTAAAATTTAAATGCTTGGAATTTTCCCTTATAAATTGCAAATAATTTGTAGCGCACAGTGCAGAAGGGAGATGTAGGGAGTGAATCATGCGTCATTACTCATACATTATGTACCAATATCCGTAACAAGTAGAAAACAACATGATCGCCAGTCTATAGATAGGAAATGGAAGCAGTGCCAAAAGGGATAAATCCTTAGAAGCCTGTTGAGTTATCCTCACGACTGGTGAAATGGGAGCTTTGAATTCGGTTAAATAATCCGGCGAATACTTCCATCTCCTTTTAATCCTCCCATATTTGAACTTATTCTTTCATCGCAACGAATGAATGGATGAAAATTTGTACAACGATGATCGTAGACACAATTTGAAGCAGTTTACAAGTATCGTTTCATAAAATGGAATATAGATGGTTTATAAGCCTAATTCATAGAAATCCAAAGCCTCCTTATAATATGTTTATAGAAACGAGACCCAGATCATTTGTATGTATCAGGCAATGTCATATATAGCATTTGCATTGACATGTAGTTCGTATCACATCAGAAACAGCGACGGCGAAAAGATTTTGTTGTCATCATTTTGCTGTTTTCAACTTTCTTGTAAAGCTGGTGTAGCTGGATATAATCATATATAGCTTGGAGCCATTTAGGTTTCTATCAAGCTCATGTTGATGCTAGTGATACAATGTGCAAAATAATGTTACAGTTGGGTGTTGGGTGTGCAACAAAACAGGGACGAAAGGAGAGATCCTATGGGACTATTGTAGAGCTTTCAGTTAGCCCCTAGAAAAATGAAGTTTACACAAGGAGATAGTATATATGTTGCGTTGTACAAAATATATTGGTATATGTAGATGGTTAAGTAGCTAACTAATGGTTTTTTGTAAGCTAAGTTAAGCCTGCTCATCTTTTCATAGGATTGAGAATTATTACTCCTGAAATGAAATGGGATCTGGATCTCTTTCAGTTTTCTTCAGGTCTCCTTCGTACTTTTCTTGGTTCCAATGCATTTGCCAGATTTTACTCAGCTGTCATTTCATTTTGAGTAGCATCTTCGATTTAAACTTCATCCTTCTTGAAATAAAGGAAGGAAAAGCAAGTCTATAATATTGACTCTATATAGTTTATAAGTTTGTCAAATGTATTTTATGCTTTCCCCTCAAGGCGATCAATTGGCTTTTGCGTTAGGAGAAAAACGTGCTGTCTCAAACAAATGATAAGGGACAAGAAACTGCCTGTCAAAAATTTTTGATCTCGTCCTTCTTCTCGTCCAAGACTCAGAATCAAAATATACCTAATATCAGTATACATTCAACTCAACTTTAAATAAAATATTTTCAAATACAAGTTCGAAATCGGTTGATGTTTACAATTCATGCATGGCTGTGATTTGTTTTAATTCACACTCTACTGTATATCCACTTAATGGCACAAAATATTCTTCTGATTTCATTTTCTATGATTTAGGAGTTTTTTGTTTGTATTTTTTGCAAAAAATGGTCTCGAGTCTTGATGAACCATGTAATGAAATTAGAGGACAAAGAATTCGTTAAAACGTGCATTGATGCGTGCTATAAAGCATCTCTCGCCGATAAAAAACGATTTCCATAAACAATTTTATTGCAAGTTATTTCATCCATTTAATTGTACGCACTCGTAATAAGCCAGTACTATTTATGTAGGTATCTATAAACACACAATTGTGAGCAAAAGAAGTACAAAGGCTTTACTTTGACTTTATATCCGAAAAACAACATGTTAAGTGGGTTTACGCCGACTTCAATGGATGAACTTCTAAAGAAAAAATAATTATTCCATTTTTTATTCTCTCCTTCTTCTCATGAAAGATTGATGCTCTAGTGCTGCTGCTGTAAACGATTGTAAAAGATATGCCGTCTCTTTGATTATACTTGATGAATGCACGTTTCGTTTTTCCTCCCTGTGTGTTATGTATACGCAGCGCATATACCAAGAAAAGCCGACCAAAAGATGGGTTTCTGCCGTGCTCGGTGAAAAGAGTGTAGAAGGGAACGCATAATGAATTTGCTTGGTTGAATAAGCGAGCCAGCTTTAGTTTATAGAAGTGGTGCGTAGTAAGCAACCAGTGGGCATTGGATTGAGAAATGAATTTGTATTTACATTTCTAAATGATTACTCCGTTCGTACTCACGGTATCAAGGATCAGTGCATATGAAATGTTTTTATAAGCGGCTTTTGGTGATTATAAAAGCTTTACAGGATAATATTATCTATGTATATTCGCTATCTATTGACGGAATGCATGCACATAATATGAAGTTAGTATAACCATTGAACTATATGTCAAATCAAGCAATGGAGGCACGTTCGTTCAAGCAGTAATATTTATTTGTCTGTTTTCATTCATGTTGTGTTGTTTGTAATAGTAGTAAATTCATACGTTGAAGTGTGAGAAGTCTTGCCTTCTCGTGTGTAAATGTATGTGCGCGTCAGTCAGCCGTGTTGACGCGTTACACACGATGATCGTCTTGAGTCTTCTTGGTTGCAGACTTCACAGGCTCATATTTATGGGATAGACTGATAGACATTCTAAAATTCAGAGTCTACTCCGGTATGCATGTTAACCACTTGTTTCGTGATAAATAGCATGGTACACACATGTTATGAAAGAGGCCTTTTTTGACCCGTCCTTTTGACCTTTGCTTTACATATGGGTGCTTGATGGAAAGCTCTAGTTAATACGAATCTCATGGAACATATATTTGTTCTGAATAATTGAAAATTAACGGGGATTTTTTAGGAAGCAGGGCCAGATGGGCCGTGGGTGGAATTGTGAGCAAGACTCTCGTTCTCATCGAACATTATTATACGACAGACATTATAATCACATCCACCTCACCATCACACGGTATTATCAAAAGATACTTCTATGATCACTGCTCACTTGCCTGAATATTTTTATTGTACCGATATAATATGTATGTATGTAGTTATGTGTTAAGCATTCTTGCTAGGTGTTTTTAATCGGGGGTATTTAAATATACGATGAATTTAAGAAATTTATTTAATTGCGTGAAAAATATTATATTATGTGCAGTGTTTCTCAATTTGCTTTCAAATTACAATCTTCATGATTCGTTTAACATTTTTAAATTAAATTCTTTAAAATAAGTACTTGTATCTACGTATGAGTATCACATTGCCCCGAGAATGACCCAATTACATATGATATCTTCTCAAGAATGTTCTCCATCTATGTCGAAATCTTTTTCCCACAATTTGTTTAAAGGGTACTTGTACATGTTACTCATCTTAATTTTATTTGCTTATTTCAGGATGGTGAGAGCGAATCTGGAAGCTCTGACGGAGAAGATCAAAAAGAAGCCCCACCACGACTGTTGCCTTTATCCTCAAATGGTCTTTTGCCTCCCAATTTTGCTGCCTTAATTGCTTCAGCTACGGGTAAAGGAAAATATTTTAATTATAATTTGAGTTGCATGAATATTCATTTAAATTTTTTTTATCATCGTCCATTCAGTTTAGTTTCACGTTTAGACATCCTTTTCTTTTGCAACAATGTCAAAGGTTTCATACTGGAGAGTGTATCACACATTTTTATTCTTAAAGCAAGAAAAAGGTTAAGTACTGTTTGTAGCTTTCTCACACAGTTTTGTTATCATTACCTATTCTAGTCCCCCCAACCCCATGGGAGAAGTTTTAAAATAATGGACCAATGTATGTACGTATACTTTCTAATAAAAATTAAGTAACTTAAACTACATTTAGTTAATACGTTCGGTTCTGTACACGTTCGTTTTCATCAATGTTTTAAATACGTGCGCATACATAGACATCATTGTGTAGATGGGCTATGGGCTTACCAAGTCATTTTATTTCAAATATTGCTCGTTTGGGAGTGTCTATCATCATTTCATAGCAATATGACTAGAAATGCTCAACAGTTCGTACTATACATTTTCGGGACATGCTTAAGCAAGTTTGCGGTTATTTTGAACATTCAACAATGTGAATATTATCCTCATGATCAAAACAGACAATGGCATCTTAGAAAGGACAGAAGAAAGGGGCAGAGGTAGTTTTATTGGTTTTCCGCTTCGTATATAGACTCTGAACCCATGATATTATTATCCCTGTTTGCATTACTCATGGCAGTGCAAAAGCTCAGTTTTTGTCGACAATAAGCTAGCACTATTACACCAAGAAGAAAACGACAGGAAAAGCTATGAACCCGAACCCCTTTCACTCTCTTCTTTCTTTCACACTTTTATACCACTATTTACTCATGGCTGGTTTACTATTCATTTCAACTGAGTTAATATTATGTGTTCGTAGCAGAAAGCCTCACACAATGCACTTTTATAGTTGACTTTTCTATTACAGCACTTTCTTTTCCGATGAAACTGCTTAAGAAGCCCAATAGGTGCATTATTCCTTTCACGAAATATTTTGTCGGCATTGGTGCTGATGATGGTGTGTTATTGGGACGATAGCGTATAATAATAATGTATATAACAATGCGACAAAGGCATAAGTCAGATAATATAGTGCATTGTATGCATGTACACATCATCCTACCTACCTAGGTATGTACATTATAATATGTATGGCATTTGGTGTCATCATCATCTTCATTCATCCTTCTCTCATCACTTCACTTCTTCTTCCTCTCCTCCGATGTATACACTTTTATGTGTATTTGGTTTGGATCTAGTCTGGTAGTAGCAGTAGTGAGTTTTTGGTTATATCTGGATTTGAAGGATACGAGTTTATGTCAGAGAAATGAGAAAATAGACGGATGAATGCACGTAAAATTTTTGGTTATACTTGGGTCTCCTCATTTCATCCTCGTATACACTCTTGGGTAAAACATTTTTGGGCTTGGATTTTTCTCTTCAAGTTTGGTGGAGAGATGATGATGGCTTCCAAGTTTTTTTATGTGATATTTAGTGCAAGTGTGCGTATAATGTCAACTTTTTCTCCTTCTCCCATCCCCTGTGTCTTGTCTTTCGCTGTAGTGGATGATGAGGACGATGATGCTCTCTTTTTGCCATGTCTCTGGAATCCCAACTATGCATGTTCGGAGAAGTTTCCCGGGTACTATTTTTACTTTAGTGCAGTTTTTTACTAGAGAACTAAAATACACGGAGCCGTAACATTTATACTTATAGCTGCTACTTCTCAAACTGCTCATTCTTCTTCCTTGTCATCTTCTTCATCATCTTGGTTTTGTTCCATTTCAGGCTTTCTCTCCTTTCCTTTTCACTTTATTCTGGGAAGTGAGGAAAAGTGACAGAAATTGTTTTCCTTTTGATATCATGTGAATGTATCCATGCGCCTTTGTGTTTTTCCCTATGTATATTTATAATGCATAAATATGTATTATATTTCATGCCTTCCTTGCAAACATCCCAACTCTCTTCTCTCTTCCTAACTTCCTATCACTCTATTACTTTTACTGTATGTGTATTGGTCTTCGTTTGTTTTCTGGGCTTATATCGTGATGATGCCGAAACAAGCTTTGTCCTGTTTGTGTTGTTTTTCTCTGTTATGGACTTGGAATTTCTCTATTCCCTAAGTTGATGTGATAAAGGCATGAATTATGAATTGGTGCGAATATAAGGATGAATTTTATAAAAGACTGTTTATGGCAGAATATTTCTATTTTCATGGCATATTAAAGGTTTTGGTACGAGACTACTATGAACAAAATGAAAGGGAGTGCAGCACATCATCACATTCATTTTGTTTTCTGCAGAAATAGAGAAAAGGGATATAATACAAGGAAAAGTGTGATGAGATGAAGAGACAGAAGGCAATAGGGGGCTTTTACGGGCTTTTTTGGATGTTGCTTTTCCTTTATGTCAGAATGTCAGTTCAACTGAGCTAATGTCATTGCCAATGATAATTTGCTTTTTTAATGTGTGAGCTCGCTGCTTTCATTCAATCACGTTCGCTGAGAAGGAAAACGCGTTGGTGATCCTCCTCAGAAAGAATTTTTGGTTCCATGGATAGCGTTCTAATGGGGGGTCACACTCAAGTCACGTCATCCAACTTGCTTATGGCTTTCACTTTCCGACTTTTATAGAATAATGTGGCGTCTAATGTACGAATTTATAGAGATGAATTATAATTACGTTTGTATATTTACCTCTATTTCCACAATTTTGTTGTTGTGACTACTGCCTCCCGGTAGAACAAAAATATTCTTCCTGACTTTAGGTCGAATGCTTCAACGAATGGCTAGGATGAGTATTAAATTATGAACAATTTGCTTTGGTGCCTTCAATACTTCTGCCTTTAGGTTTTCCAGGACTTATTCAGAAGCAAAGCTGAGCGGAATGTATGGATTTGCAGGGTGATTATGGTGCATTAGAATGGTTATCAATACGCATTTGTTCTACCTCTTGACTTTCTTGGTTAGAGTCACTGGTCGAGTGTCTGGTCTGAAATAATTTAAACCATATTCCTAGCCTATATGCTGTGGCTTACTACAGGGGTTAGTTTTATGTATATTTCTCCGCAGAAATTCTTAAATTATTTACTGAGCATGCATACCATAGTGTCTGTCATTCTATTTAGTCAGCCCAGAACTCATAGAATTTCACAACAATATGATTGTGCTTTCTGATGATAACGCAGCCTGTGAAGTCTTTTTGTAAACAAAAAGTGAGAATCTCGTACACTTTTCTACGTTTGTAGCTCCGTTTGTACTGTAGCATACGTTGTTCCTATGAATAGCTGACTGACTTGACTTAATGCATTATTGCAGCACCCAAAACATAACTCTCTCAAGGCATGGAGTTTTCATTGTTAATTCTAGTAAAGCGTCTTAATATGTATGTATATTATGTAATTTGCAATATGGTTTTGGCTTTTGCTTGGAGTTATCATTATTGCTCTCCACCTCACTCTGAGAGAATGGGTTAAGCTGAAGTTTTTCCCACAGATGCTACCCGTCTGCTGCTGCTATTGCTGACTACTGAATTCTTGGCATTCCAAATTTTAGTGAAATTGGCATTTTCCTTTCAAGCTCGCGTAGTATTCGTTGGGTGTTTCGTATGTGATATGTTTGTAATATCGTAATAGAAGCTCTTATAACTCGTCATGATGTTGATTACTCAAAACAAGTAAAAATTGTGTAGTTGTATTGGTTATCCACTTTCTCCGAGAAGGCTCAACAGAACCTTTTGCAGTCGATGTGAATTTTTACGATTCCTTTGAATCTATATACACACACAACTACAATATTCCCTCATGTTTTTCTCATATAAACCTTTTCAATAATTCAGTAATCCATTATCTTCAGCTGCTAACCTGAATGACAGCACATATCAGAATGGCAAGCCAGAGTATCTGCATGTGTGGAAGTAATGTAGGCGCAGGTATATGTACATAATATTTACCTATATCTACTACTCTTCAAGTCTGTACTACATTAAACGTAAGTAAGTGTACCACACTGGTCTGCGTTAAGCTGACGTGTTTAGGGTTAGTAAATGTACAGCAAAGAAAAAATAGGATGAAATGAAGAGGATATGCAACTTTTCTCTTTTCTGAAACGATTGCTTTCACTGACTACATTTTTTGTTTGATTTCTTTTCATGTTCCCGATCGGATATGTTGATGCGGTTTTCGGAACGTCGTCTATTGATTCAATTCACTCTTGGATTATTGAGAAGCAGGCTTGGGTGGTTCAAAAGGACCTTTTTCATTGGATTTGACTAGTCAGATTTCAGCAGCAGCTGCCGCTGCAGCTGCGGCCGCTGCGGTATCTTCGTCGTCATCATTATCTTCATCGACTACTACTCCCAGTTCAGCATCAGGGTCATCTTCTTCCCAACATCATCCCCACCACCACCATCATCACCATCAAACTTCGTCATCGCCTTCTTCATCCAATAACAGTCAATCCTCATCAAGTCAGCAAGAGCTTTTATTACTTCAACAAACCCAACTTCACCACCAACTCCAGGAACAACAAGCTCAGCTACAAAAGCAGATACAACTGCAACAGCAACAACATCATGGATCTTCCAAAGTAAGAGTAAAACGTGAGCCCAAGTAGTCATTTTTGCATCGCCGGACAGGCAGATACATACATAGTTTTACATAAATTGCAAATAGCAGGGATATAAATATTATTTAGTTCGTTTTGATTTTTGAAAGCATCATACTACGTTACTGGGAGTATAAACTGCGTTCTCATGTTACTTACAGTTTGTAGATTAGGTAGACACAAAAATTTGATTACGTTAAAGATACATTAAGTTCAATCAATTTTCATTTTTAAAATAACATTTTTTTGTATTTATTATCTCTCAACTTTATTTATGCCCTTTTATTATTTCAATATTTCAAGCTAAAACTTTTAGCCATCGAGATATTTCGGTGTTGACATATGATGATGGACACTGTTAACTCTCACTATATCGCCTGTAAGTGATTTAGAGTGTGAAATAATCTGGCTCCCCAAAATGGATGGTAATTTATCCCGGAAAGATTGCATACACATTCATGATTAACTGTTTGTGAAAACTGGTCCAGGTTCCAGTAGAATCTTGAGTTTGGTTTTGTGCTTTGTATTTTTCATGTGACACTGACGATATCAGTGCTTGCCAGTATGTTAATCCGCCAGTCATTTTGATAGTCACTTTTTCAACAACGATTCATACTACATTATTGTTACTTTCTCGTTATGCTGAACTGCTACCTCTCTGAGTAAAACGTGGGAATTTCGTAGATATGAGAATTTGTATAAAGGACAAATATATTAATATTATTAACCAAGTGCATCACGTCAAACTGTAACTGGTCATCGCGATAACTCATACGACATTTATTATGTATGACAGACAATAATTTAATAGATTTACTTTCAGTGGACCACTAAAGTCATTAATATTAAAGAAAAATTTGAACGGAAAAGGTATAAATTTGAACAAAACGATATTTTACAAATACAAAGATGTAAAGTAAAAGTGAAGATTATTCGGATTACATTTATATTCGTGTTTTATAACAAGAGAATAGAGACGGAATTTAAAATGTATACATTACTTACCGACAAGATTGCCTTGTTTACCTGTTAAAAAATGAAAAATTTGAAAACATTGTGCGCGTACGAAAGCATTTTAATTTATGAAAATCATCATGTACTGTTATCTGTTAATTTCATTCTCAAATCACAAATAAACCGTAAATAAATTATGACATGAAGTAAGATTTTCGAATACGATTTTTAAAGGCATGGAGCCTGAAATTATATTTCGTTTTTCTGGAATCCTCCTCCACTTTCATACACAAATTAAATGATTGGGTCAACGAGCTTTTCAATAGGAGCAGAAATCTTTAAAATACCAGCACATCATACTGGATATATGAAAGAATTCAAGTAGTTTGCTTTTCTTTCCAATTATTTTTGCGAATGCAATATTCATGTAATACATGAGACGATAATTCAAATTTCAACAATGTCCCCACTACACATACATGCAAGAAGTAAGTCTTGGGTACCGTAACATTGGAATAGTAAGTGTGAAATATTGTATGATAATGTGTGCATGTGAACTCCTGTCTTCGTTTTTGGTAAGTCAATGCTTGCTTGAGTAGTGCTATAAATAAATTCATCAGTTAAGCATATCGTAAATTATGTATCTTATGTGATGTGATGCTGGGAACAAAGTAGTTTGTCATCAAAAGTTATTTTGGTAGAAAGTTTTCTCATTGCTTTGCTTTGCTCATTATTACTTACTTTCGTGCAACACCGTCATCAAACTTATTTACTCCAAAAAAATCATCATTTTTATTTGCCAACTCTATTTTTGTCAAGTTTCGTTTAAGAATGTTTGTTGTTATTTTCTCTTCTAGGCTGCAACATTTTCCTCGTTTTGAACTTTCATCTTTTGTGCCAATGAAATGAAGAGGATTAAAGGTATTATTTACTCATATTTTTGCACTCACTCATCTTCGTGTGCTTGAAACCAGCTTGTGTTCATACATCCCCACTTGTGGAGAGAAAATGCACATGAAAAATACAAGCCAGTAAGGGTTTTCTACTAATTGGTTTTATTTTTCTAGCATTACCCAGAATACACCTTTAAGCAAATGGTGATTAAATGTAATTGTGACAAAGCATTCTTTGTTCTGAAAATCATACAAAACCAAGAATGCGTGTATGCACACGAATTCTTACATTCACGTCATATCATTTGTGGCTGGTACTAACAGTCTTTTATTTTTTAACTTTAACTCACCTAGCATTATATTAATTTACAACACGTTTCAACCAACGTTACCGTAAGTGTACTACTGCATTAATGACAGTGTAAGTTGGATACTGCTTATGTTGGATGTTGAGAATCCTACCCACAACTGCAACCTGGCTTAAATTCTTTCATTTCTCTCTAACGTTTTAGCTAAATTCATTTTCAGCACAAAATTGTTGGTTTCTCGGAAGGATTGCGGTGACAATTTGATATACCTTTTTTTATTTTACATTTTATAGTCATTAGCTTATAAATTTGACGTCAGGAAATCCACACTTGATCCAATAGTTGGTTTGCGATTTAATAGTATGCATCTTCTTTCAATTTTAGGAATAGCTTATAAAAAACTTTTGAGCATGAAAGTTAAAGAAAGGTATATGAATAAATAAATTTTATTTTATTTTTAGCCTTAGTTTTGTAGGTATGCAATTTGAAAAGCTATCGCACTTTCGATTGTAATCTTGCACCAACATATTCATATTAAGATTGCTGTTTTAATAAGGGGTCAACAAACAAAGATTATTTCTCGTTTACCATCCATGGTTTAGAAATCGCAAATACAAGTGAAACTTTAACTGAAAGTGTTATATTTCTCTTGTATTTCAGGATTAGAATGATGTAATTCTCTTATTTCCTTTGGAAGTACATTAAAGTTTATTAAAGAATAACAGCTAAAATTATAAACTTTGTTCAAAGCTATTCGGTACAAGAATTTTGGTATCTGAGTTGAAGCTAATGTCAAATGTACCACTTAATATACGCGCGCCATCATCATCAGACACTTACAGCGATATATTTAAATATGAATTCCGCGTAACTTCTTGTTGATTGCATGAAAAAGCCATACCAATCCTTTTCCAGTTTAGTCACCTCTTTCCGGAAAATCCTGGATTCATACGAAAAGATTGTACAGCGACATACTATAAGTATTGAACAACTTACAGACGTCTTCTTCCCCGACCACTTTCACCAGCCTTTTACCTTTTATACTTGAATGCCGTGATAACGAAGGATGAAGGAAGTGCGCTAATTATTATTACGCTTTAGTCTTATTCAATCCTTCACAATGTCGTACAGCATTATTGAGCAAAAAAGAAAGTTGAGGAGAAACATGAAACAACCCAACAACAAACCTACTTTGTTGACTTTAACTTTTGCCGTTTTATTGGATCCTTCTCTTTCCTTAACTTTCCCCCATAAACATTGCAAAAAATTGTTCAGTCAGACATACTCATATACGTGTAGTCATTTAGCACATCATCAAAGCATGTATAAAAGCCAACTTCAACTTATTTATATCCAACAGAGGATTAAATAAAGTAGCGCGATATGTTGCCTTATATATGCTTACTGCCTACGGACACGTAATAGTTTGTCCTTTGAAAATTAATTATGAAATGGAGCAAGTTTTCCTGGATAAGCAACTGAAAATAACAGCTGAGACAGTTTATCCCATCAGATGAAGATGGGTTTACTTGCAACATGGTGTGAGAAAAGATTGACGTCAAACGTACATTTATAATCTGCAGTAACCTTTCCCCAGTACCACTATTTTTTAAATTCAGACAAAGTCACAATATGCTTATTTCTGGAAAGAATTTCATGCATTTGCTTGTCCTGCACGTTCAAAACATCATATATAGCTTTTCAAAAACAGCTCTTCTCATCATCATACAGCATCTTATACTATTGTTGACCATTTGCTGAATGTTACAGTACACTTTGTTTTTATTACTACCAGTGAAATTCAGGAAAACTTTCATTTTCAAACTATACTGCAAAATATATTTTTACGCATATAGAGTATAGCACAGACGTGTGATGTATTCCTCAGTGTGCAAAAAATGTGCTTCTTAGCTTACTTAACAGGCAATTATATTATGATGAAAGGGTTACACACGAAAGATACTACGAAGAGGAGAGAAAGATAATTTACAATGGTATTGCCTTTATTATAGGTACATTCTTAATCTTTTCTATGTCAAAAAACTTATCCTCTTTTTATCCCCATTTTTTTTTCAAGTCACTCACCTACTCCTCTTGCACCACCACCACTACCAGTTCTCCTCCTCTTCCTCCTTTCTCCTCTTATAAACTTAACAAAATCAATATTATCATGAGTACTAGAGAGCACTTAACTTGATGGCTTTTAGATCTGCTCTCGTCTACTACTTCCATACTTATCATACTGCTACTCCTTCAGCCACCACAACTGTTACTGCCGCTAACGCAGAACACACAATTTTCTTGAAGAGCAAGCGGTACTATAACATCATCTTCGTTCCTCCTCAAAATTTTCCCTGTTTTCTCGTTACGACTTCTTATAATAACGACAAGATGACTTTCATAATCATAAACTGCGAGAATTCATGCATGCATCGTCGACGACTCATTTTGCCATGTGTATCATACATTTGAACGTCCTCTGAAGTGCATAATTCCATGATGTTTGTGGAACTAGATGAGCACACACATGGCATATTAAAAGGTAAGTAGCGGAAAGTGTGTGGCTGGTAAATGCTCAATGTGCAGTAATAATGATTATGTTACATATTCTCAATTAAATTAAAATTGCGTACATACATTAGATCACTAATATCATATTGAAGAAAAAAAATACTGCTTATGTAGCAAGTCTACATTCGTGGAAGAGATTGCGAGAGTCTACTTTTTGCGGATATTGCATTATTCATACAGTGTGCGTAGTACAATTTACGAAAGCAACTCTAAACTATAGAGCCATACGATGAAACAACACTGTACAATCTACTTGAGACGCAAGAGATGAGTTATTCATGAAGAACCGACCATATACCTCGAAAGAAAACGCACAAATATATCGCAACTGGCTACTTTACCGTGTAAAGTGGATCATCATAAAAATGATTACATAACTTATTATGATATGATTGTCGCTTTTGTTATGATAAGAGAAAGAAAGCTGGATGGTGATGGTGGTGGTCGTAGTTCCTAGCATTCCATTCCAGAGCAGCTGTGTGGATGCTCAATGGTTGGTACTAAATTCGGCAATACTGTTGCTCACGTCTGCGTCTCTTTCTGATCTTTATGGAATTTGTGGATTTCATCTGATAGGTATGTATGTATGTATATACGCTTAATAAAACTTTGTTTTTCTGGTAATAGCAAAGTAAATAGATACATAAAGGACGGTACTTTACAGCTTTATGCTCTCACATGTTATGTATGATAGTTGATGATAAAATCTTCAAGTGGCCTTCTATAAAGTATGCTTGCTTTTTTATATCGTCCTTCCTTTTTGATATTTCTTTGTGTCCGTTTTACGATTTTGAACTATCATCAAATATAACAAGAAGATCATGTCAGAGGAAAGCGATAATATTGAGCAATAGGAGAAAACAAAACTGACATAAAAATTGACTGATATTTAGGAAACTTTAGTGAAACAAATGAATGAATATAGCATGTGCGCCTACACAGCTCGATATTTTATATTTCAAATATTTCCTCGAATGAGAGTACATGGCGCTTCCGGGAAGAATAAACAAAAGCGTGTCTTTTGTTTGGTCTGTGAACTTTTGCAACATATATCAATAATAAAAACTGAAAACTCTCATTGTACGCTACTGCTACAAGATATTTTAAATTTATCTGCAAACTTTTCCGATAGCTTCTCTAGATGTACATACTTGGAACTTTCAGGTTCAGTCATTTCGGTACATTAAAAATATGATGTGATTCTTGTGTTTTATGCCAGAAGGAGTTCATGTAACCTATTATCTGTGTATGGGAAAGGCTGAATAGTTTCCTTCTCCTGAGTTGTCAAAAATTTCCACATATAACAGTCATATAACTGTTTGCATTGATGAGGAAGATTCATTGCAATATTTTATATTATGCATGGCTTCAACTTGTTATTCATTTTCAGTCGAGCCTGGTGGATGGAAGTCGTTGTACGATTTGTGTATCTGTCATTTTACCAAAATACAAAAATATCTTTCCACGTTCGCTCACTCGTACAGTGAAACTACCTGAGCATAAAAATGTGGCACATGCATATGGATATCAGCAGCGACGAGGACGAATTCTCATTTCAGACCAGTTTGTGGCTCATCCTTTTACTTAAAGGGAATATTCAACGAGAAAAATGGCAATTCATCCAAGCGTGAATCCTTCCTCATCTCCAATCTCATTTTTGCGAATATTCTTCCGTGTCTCTTTTGCGTGAATCTATCTATAGGTATCCATGTTTTTACAAAAACATGGCTCAAATGTATGCACTTAGGGTACCTTTTATAGACATATACATATATACATGAGTACACACCTATATAAACTTTCTATTCGTGTAGTAATATAGTAGGAACGACATCATCATCAGCATCACAGCAACCACTATAGCATCTCCATCATCACCATCCAGTTATAGTAGAAGCTCGGAAAAGGTACAACGAACAACTATACACTGACTGTGGAGGTGGCTGCATCTTGTGTGGCAGTTGTGTATGTGTGTGCTATGTTGAGATAGAGGGAAAGTGGTAAAAGCGAAAGTAAGGAGCAAGCACCCAAAAACTTCACTATTTCCACTTGCACGGCAGAAGAACAACTTACTCGCAGGAAAAGCAGAAATGATAAAGTTTTTGACTTGCGCAACATTCCCACTGTGTGTGTGTTCCTCTTTTCGTTTTCCTTTCTTGCTCTCCTTATGAGGATGATGATCAAACTTTTCTCACAATACATTTTCCACTACAGTTTATGTAGTTTGTTTGGTAGGATATATATATTATGTATATATCCTAAAGTACAGATAAATGGTAGGTGGATATACGTGAATCCCGCAAACAAAAACTATACCTAGAGAACAAGGAGTTGTGGTATGCATGTACCCTTAAAAATAACGTGCTCCCTACATATCAAGCAGTATGAAAAAGTATGAATGACACTCCCACATTTCTATACTTTCTTTTTATGCTATAATGGGCTTTCGCTTCCACTTCCTTCTTATTTACACCTTGAATGGAAATTGGAAGAGTCTCTGATATCTACTATAGTGTAGTATAAAAATCCATACATTAAACAAACATACCTTCAGTCATAGTTATATTCAGGTCTAACAGACAACGGAACGAGTGGACGAGTAAAACTGGATAAGAAATGTGACCAAACGCTATGATCTGTTTCTGTTGAAAGAAGCCAAATAAATTGTGTGAACTGCCATAACAGGGAAAATTTACACAGGCATATTGTAAATTTATATGGAAATATAAACTAAATGTAATGGTGCATATACCGTAAAACATTGTATAATGGTTCCATGTTTTCTCTCGCAAAAACTATATTCTTCCATCGAAAAGAATGCAAGACTGCTTCCGGTAAGGATGGCTTTCTATGCATTCCACCATGCGCACTTTACTTTGCTTTCCATAACTCATACATTTTCATGGTTAATTCTCAAAATCAAAGTCTGATTAGGTAAACAAAATAATATCTCCACATTGTGAATTCAGAATAAAGGCTCTGCAGGCAGCTATGCAAGAAATTGGTGTTTACTCTTACTATTCCCATCTCAATTTTGGAGCTACATCTATTTGAGTTTTTACAGTATGCTTAAAGCAATATAACTGTCAGGTCAGCCCTGTGTGTGTACTAGGGTAATATGGTGTTTAATACCCAGCTGTCTCTGTTGCTTTCTCTTGCTGTCGCTTTTATAGCGAACATGTTCTAAGTAAAAGGCCAACTGTCACTAAACCACCTCTACTGCTGGTCCTGGTGCTAGCGATCTTCTATACCAGCACTATTTTTTTTTATGATTCTGCTCCCAAACACGACTGGCACTGTTCTCTGATGTGGTACTACGTGCTTTCCCTATCTTTTCAGCTCAGTTATTACGTTACTTGCACAACGTCGCAGACATACAAGTCAAAATGATGCAAGGTAATGTGCTAAAGTAAGTACAAACACACACCGCACTTTTTTTTAGATGATTCGTGTGTTTCTACCACTTTGCCAATCTAATCGTAGAGCCTTCTCTTCTCATCATCCTTCATCCTCCCTTTCCACTTCTAACATTACTTTCCTTTCCACTTACCTTGCTGAGGAAAGTGAACATAATAGCGGAAATATGATACGACTTTCCCGGAAACACTACTTCACTCATTTTTAGCGTTGTGTTCTTGTCATATTTATGAACGAGCTGTATGCAAATTCACAATTTTACTATGAATATATAGTACAAAGTGTGTAACAACTTTTCATGATAAAATTTTGATGGTGAGTGCTCCAGGTTTTCAGTTGATGTTTTGTAATCAAGTTGAATGCGCACAATGAGAAAAGAGAGAAATAGAAATGCCTGTTAAAACTTAAAACTGTACTTATACAATACTTGTTTGTCTTGGTTAATTTTTGATTGGTTGAGATTAATTTCAGAGCAGAGTAATACTGGAAATCGATTGACGCGTGGAAAATCATGTAGTAGTACATAAAAAAATTTGTTCTGTGGAAATGTCGGCATCTATTCAAAATTCATGTGTACAATTTTAAAAAAATGTATTGCAGTATAAATATGGCTTTTGCAAAGTTTGGATTTTATACTTTGGGATGACGTGATACATTTCAGATTTGGATAAGAAGAAGCCATAGAATAGTTAAATAAATAATGTAATATAAGTAATAACGCAATATACATTCACTCTTACATTTGGATTGAATCAGATTTGGTTAGGCTAAGCCATAACGATAGTTGCTTTCACTTTCTCTCTCCCACTTACCTTTTACATTACAAAGCCATTCTCTTGTTCACTCAGCGATTTCTACCAGTAGTAGTATGACTGCCATACTACTTCAAACAAACTGGAAATAAAGAATTCGGGCCTTTGCTTGCTCTTGTTCGCAAACGAGTCAACTGAGTAAAGTTTTTTTTCTTTAGAAAATGAAATTGAATGGAATTGAAGTAAAATTGAATGTATGTTGTAAATGTGCTTCGGTATTCCGTGTGCACTGTCTCTACATCTGCCACCCATATGTATTGAATCTGTTTAGTTTCATTCTATTTTCTGCCATGTGATAAAAAACGGAAGTGTTTGAACGAAAAATCTCTTCAGTTCAGCGCATGAGAACGGGAAAAGAAAGAATGAAATAATAAATGCAGAGTAATGTATTTATATTCCATGCCATTACACCCAGTGCAGTATAGATTTAAAGGTATGCACAAAATACACTCTATATACTTAAGGTTGTAAAAAGTATGGATAGTAACAAACTTGTAATTTTAGAGTGTTGAAACGAAAAAGAACGTATTATAGTATTATGTTTCTTCAAGCTACAATAAGCTTCATCCAACAAACATACCTCTACACGACATGTATTTCACAAAGGAGTATTTTCCTGCTCGTTTTTTAGGTTTATGAGTGTCAATATTATTAGATGGAATAAGAATGGTCGAGGACGTGTGTAGTAAGTCATTCTCATCAAGCAGACTCTATTTTACAAATGCTACTTTATTTCCTCAAAACTTCTCTAAAGAATAATGTCAATTGTGAAAACTTACTTGAAGCAAAGTTAAATATTATTTATAGCTTTATGTAACCCGGTTTTCCCATTTTTGTAGTAGAAATAATAAGTTGGTTGGATTCTCTTCTTGCAAGGACTTTGGCTACAAACTTCCATTCAACGTTTGAAACTTCATTCATACCACGCATTTCGTCTTCTTCTTCTTATTATTTTTAACGTTACGGAGTTACACAGATATAAACAATGGCTAACCATAATATTTTATGCTCATACCTCATGGACGTCCTGCAGTCGAAGAACTACGTGGCGTGTGTTTTATTATGAGAAGTAGAGCATATTTTGACAGATGAACTTAAGGACTCTGCTCAATTCACGTCATCATCAGCCCGTGCTCGTATTTTGGAAAGTCTTTGTTATCCTGCTCCCAGCTAACCTGTGTCATTTATTAATGTGCATGGAAGCAGCCAAACTGGAAACTGTGTTTGTCCATTCCCTACTGTTCCGTTACGATGGACAGGAAAGTTTGAATGAAGAAAGCACAGGAAACGGGAGACTTTTGCGTTTTGATATTGTAGCTACTAATACTGAACTTATTCTTGATCTTCTTGTGTTATTCAGAATTTTGGAAATAGTTAAGCATTGCCTTTTAATATACGAGTTGTGTTTGTAATCATGTATGAATAGATAGATAAATATTATAATATACTTTCTCGCTGACTTTCTCAACTAGCTTGTTATTATCCGAATGATAAACATTGTTAACGCAAGAGAAATTTAAGAGCGAGAGGAAGCCAAAGAAAACAGGATAGGTTAGTCAGTTAGCCGTTGAGCTTTCAATTTATCCTTACGTAAATATACTCACAAGTATGCACGAACCTTTTGATCATTCCATACAAATTGACCATACGATGTTTTAGATGCTTGCATAGAGCATTGTGTTAACGAATAATCCAAGCAAGAGAAACTGGAAGAAGTACAACACGAGATTGGATTTGCATGACAAACACTTGAATTTACAAGTTTTTTGGTTAGTAAAAGGTTTCTCTTCTTGAATATTGGATTCTGGCTTTGCTTTAACTGCTGATAATAGGATTAAGTAAGTGTAAACTCGAGAAAGTTGAAAACTGGAAGGAAGAGAAAGTGAGGCGAAGACGCACATCGTTGACAAAACAGTGGCTCAAATATTTCACTGTGGAATTAAAGTGTGAACATATTATTGAGTTAGGATATCAACACATTTTCTCAACTGTGAATTTTCCAGCCGTAAATCATTCGCTCTTTAATGAGGAGACCAATTTCATTTCATGGTTTATGTAATATAATAATTATTTTTCGGGCACCTACTTGTTAAATGTGTACGTATCCAACTTGTTGTAATTTCGGTTCGTATTTAGTTCATTTCAAATTTCATGATTGTACTGGGAGAGGCTCTAAGTAACCCACGTCTTAATTAAATAGCAGACTATGTCTATAAGAATGTAAGACGAGGTGTAATGCCACTGTTGCTACCTACGCAGTTGACATTGCAGCCCTTACTGCTTCGATGGACAAGAAAGGAAGCAGTTCCTTCCTGCACTTTATATAGAAGTCAGAGTCTTTGAGGAAACGACGCAAAAATCAATTAAGATAATTAAAATAGAAAAAAACGTAACAAATTTATGTTCCGCTTGATTGCGTATACGTAATTCCGGAGTCAAATAAATATCATCAAAGAAAAAAACAATCTTCTATTGGTATCATGAACCACATTGAGATTAAGTTTCAGTCATGAAGATGGTTTCTTTCCATAATTGACATGGGATCATATCCAAAAAAGTTTGTCTTCTGTGGATAATGTTAGCACTTTATTTTCTATATGGATACGTCATAACCCGCGTATCAGGCAATTCATTTAATTGAACCAAGTGGTGGATGTTTCTGACTGAAAACATAATCTGGCAGGAAATTGGTGTGGAGAGAAGATCTTATTTTGATGTGGTCTAATAAATATTACATTACATGAAATGTGTTTTCATGCGCTTCCTATACATAGCCCATCCGGATGTCTGCGGTTCATGGCATGTTCCATCGTTCATAATATACCAATTCCTGCATCTACTTGCTTATCTATAATCTCTACACATACTAATCATAAAGTTTTACCTATTTATATCTTCCCAGTCAGATGAAATATTTGCAAGCCTCAGGAGCGGTTATCTGTTGTTCTCCTGTTCTCCAAAGATGAATGCATATCATTTTCTTCGTCGTATCATATCTCGATCAGCTCTAAAAGCTGCATGGAATTTTGCTTTCTTAAGATAAGCGTACGCTACCAATACGTTATTCTCTTATGGACATGAAATAAAACGACCATTCCAGGAAAACATGGTAAAGTCATTCCTAATATGATCTCCTGTTTTCATATATTAATTTGCTCTGGTATGTGCTTTTGTACTACGTCTAAAAGTTATAGAGTAATATCATGCACACAAAGCCTTTTATATTTGAACCCTAAACATAATACGCAAATTGATTGAGGTGTAGTGTGGAGATATGCAATGACGGTAAACTGGTATAATGCGGATAAAGTATTGTATCGCATACAACACAACGACGACAAAACTTGTTACAGGATATCACTAAAGACAGGCGGTGATTCTCTAATGGAAGAAAATAGCGTAGGCAAGATAATATTCTTAAATTCTGGTAGTAGTGGTGATGAAGAAGGAAAATGGGTCCAGAGCAGCAGAAACGTGATGGCAGTTTGAGCAAGAGATACGAGAAAACGAATACGAGATGGTGAAAGAGAGAAAAGAAAGCCATTATATGCATAGCTACTACTAGTATACGCATACATCCAAATCGATATCAACTTGCCCCTACTTCCTCATCTTATATGCTTGACTACGTGTATGATTGTAGTATTAAAACGGCAAATGCCAGCAAGCAACGGAAACGAAGTAAGAAGACGTTTGGAAGTGAGTGGAAGCAGTCGACTAGTAGGAAGAAGTAGCAACAGCACAAACATTGTGATAGCAATCTTCTTGATACTTTTCCTAGTGCACGGAGCACGAAGACGGAGTGATAGGAAATGGGAGATAGTGTGAGAAGGAAAAGAGAAAGTTATGAAGGAGGAGAGGCTGCATGCATATATTATCATTATACATACATGATAATATTAATACGGGGAAAGAAGCAGAAATGGATTTATGTGCAATATAAAATGCTGCTGCTTCAGCAGCCGCTTCCAAGTAATAAGCGTTGTCGCTTCTTTAATAATATTTTCTATGTTTCTATCTATCTGTCGGAAAGTCGGCAAAATGAAAGAGCCAGAATAATGTCTGTAATTACATCCAACACTACCACTAATACCAAACGCCTTCGCCAATTTACCTCAGTTTACTCGCGCTTTTCTTCCAGTTTTCTTCCCTATTTTGTTGGTTTGAGTGTGGTGGGTACATGGAGGATATTACTCTTAAAGTGTGTAATATGCAGCCATTCCGACTGACAATATTAATGAGAAAAACAGTTTCATTTCAGCTGTGAGATCCTTCCTGTTTAATGGGTGTCCCGGTGGAAATGAAAGAACGATACCACTACCACTTTCAGGTTAATACCTATAATCATCATTATCATCGGAGCTATCATGATTGTTGTCACTTTTACTTTGTCATTATCGTCATCTTCTGGCTATACTGTATTGCAAATAATATAATATAAGAACTTGGAAGCTTCCCTTTCCTGCATTAGCTTATTAGTTTACGAGTAGAGTAAACTTCGTTTCCGGTTCCGTAATTCAGAAAATAGAGCGAACCATGTAGTCAAGTTTTCCTTTGATTTTTACAGATTTGGGAAGCATTTTGCATCACGCATTGATACAACACGAATTCGTTTGACTTTTTATGCGACCGCTCACCCCCTACACTTGGAAGTTTTACTAAATATTGAACTGTGAAATAAAATGAAAGACCAAATTTGTTTGTAATACTACATAGCAGATAATTAAATGCAGATTTTATTAATTTGACTTAATCTTCATAAACTTAGATGTACAAGACACACGCAATCATAAGTGTTGAAATAATTTGCATATAATCTAAATCGGGGCAATAATATATTAAATATATTAAGACATTTTAGCAACATGAAACTGTTCACAGTTATAAACAAATTATTTACTATTTACATAACTATACGCTCTATCGGAATGTATATTTGCCGCACTGCGCACCAATTAAATAGTAACACATATGTCAGCAGTATATACTTATTACAGTCACAAGCGAGCACACAAGTAAATATTAAACATGTAATTTAACGATTTTTCTAAAATCTAATAATATCTTCAACCGGCAATTATTTACCTACCATCCTTCGTAAATCAACAGACTTAAAATTTGCATACCACACAGCTCTGTTTAACCGCGTACCATTATTATTGTGTTTTGTGTATATTATTTTGCATGTAACAAAAGTTATTTATCTCTCCTGAATTATGCAATTATGTAGACGATGATAACTGATTGATGATAATAATGTTTCCTAATAGCCATTCATATGATAACATTCAGCTTTATAAAATGCTCTAAATTTTTTTTATATTAAGCTTATATCATTAACATAAATTTCAGTTTCACGCATACCATGTTTTGCTCCAATATTACACTCTCGTCATTAATAGATGACTTGCACGCTTATTTTTTTAAACCACTACACACACTTAATGCATTCCTAATGCGGTGCTGTGGCATGTAGGTAATAATATATAGTAAAACCCAATCACATACCACAGTGACAACTGACAACGCAACAGCATTTCTACTCCATGTGTGTAATTTAGTCAGTGAGAAGCGTTAAACGTTTTCCACAAGTTTTATGTAACATCTCAATTTAATGATATTTTGAACGTGATTCCTATAAAAAAGATTTTCACACTATAGTCCATATTACAGTCAGCAGTACAAACTACACCCATTTATGCCAAAAGTGACCTTCCTACATAGATATTTACAATTCCATACAAATATGTACTTTTACACTCTTTTAAAAACTGTTTTAACTATACTTTCAGTGATGAGGTTTTGTGGTGGGTGGGTGGAGCCTAGAGCATTTCAAATGCAACCATTACACAAATCCTCTGTGTGGAGACTGGTGAGATTGAAATGAGATATACCCTTTTACTTTGTATAATGTGCGTAATTGTACATACACGATCTACCATCAGCCGTAGGGATTTGCAAAGTACAACACAACTTTTTCTACCAAATATGCAATGGTTATTAGCTGATGTGTTTTATGAATTATAAATTTACAAGTTTGGCATTATATACTTAGGTGGTAGCATTCTTCTGTATAAAGTACAAAGTTGAATGAAACTGATTTACGTGCTTCCAGCACTTTTAAACTTTAATCGTTTGGAATTAATTTGCCATGTGATATCAGCTTGTATTCAAGAACAATTCTAAAAAGGTTTTTGCAGTCTAAAGTGCAAATGTATGCCAGAAAATGCATCAAATAACTAAATATTTATGGTTTTTTGGCCATAATACCCAGATATTCAGTGACTCTGATTGTATGTTTCCATTCGTAGGGATATATATGTTACAAATACTTGTTGGTATAAAAATTCTCTATTTTATGATTGCTTTCACGCAGATAGTGTATTAAATTTTGATTTTTGAGTATTGGTACACTAGTACACAGATAATACGTGAAAATTAAAAGCTGAAGAATAGTTTAATATGAGTTGTAAATCTATTGTGTAAAAAGCAGCTTCATTTTACTGTTTTGAAAAGGATGAATTCGTTTTATGAGCTCTGAAAAGTGAACATTTTTACTTATATCTAAATACATAACCTAGGTTAGAGATACATGTAATAAATAGACAGGTATATAGTCAGGGGACAGAACATTTTTAATGTTTGCTATAACAGAAATGATTGTATTCGATTTCATTTGTATTCACAACTAAGTTGTAAAAATACGCTGCTTCATGAACGAGTACACATTTCACAGAAACTGATTTTCACGGGATTAGTAAACCTCAGCCACACAAGGAAAACTAAAAATTCAATGACTTTGGAAAGTATCTCAACCACCGATGATTATACTTGGTACAGTGAAAGCATTTCCAAACACTTTTAGAAATAAAGTACTGTACTGTATGCAGTGTGTGAATATGTCTGTTCATTGGCATATTTATGTTGATCGACAAAAACAAGGAAATACAACGAGACTGTTTAATAGCAATAATTAAAAATGTTTATCCCCTTTCCTGTCAGTTGTAGTATCCCCTTTGCACAGCCTGCCTCCTTGTGTTCTCCCACTTGCATGTGAGGATCCTTATGTATGTTCTTCGAAAGGATGCGTTGCACAGGGCGTAACACATAGGATTAATGGTGGAATTAATGTAGCAGAGGTAGTACGCTGCATCCCAAAGAATCTCTGGTATCGCATCATCGTCTACCATAATAGTCTTCAAGAGAACGAGAATGTTGTATGGGGTCCAGGTGACTATAAAAGCCAACAAGATAGCTGATAACGTTTTGGCAGCCTTTTTCTCCTGTTTCTTCTCCTGATTCTTCTTTTTCTTCCTCTTCACTTGACCTGGAACAACTGAAGTCGCAGAAATGGCGCCAGCTGACCCTTTCGATGTCAACGGTTTTGGAACTAATTTAGCGTGAGGCGGAGGAGCAGCGGATGGTCGACGGGCCAGCCCACCTACACTACCACTGCCTCCACTCCCACTTCCTCCCGCACCACCTGCTGAACCACCGGCAGATGCTGAGGAACCGCTGGAATACACTGACTCTGGGTTTGACGACAATGTTTTTGCTCGTTGATGATGACCTGGAACGGGCGGTGGAGGTAGTGGTCCTGGCTCTTGAATCATTCGGATGCTAGCATTTTTCCCCTCCGTTTCTCCTGGTATTCTGATTAAGATTGTGTACACTGACTCACTTGTTGGCAACTTTCCATTTGAGCCTGTTAAACAGAAAAAATAGACACATTGTGAGATACATGGTAAAAAAAAGAAGGTGCCTCCATGTTTTATCCTGTGCGATACATAAATTGAAAAAGTTTAGGAAAACTCTTTAAAAAGTGAGATATAAAAAGTGAATGGATTGTTTACCCAAAACACTTTCTCGGTAACTATCATAGCTGTCATACACACACACTAACGAGCAAACATAAATATTATACAAAAGTACATTTCCTTAATGATTTCCTTTCCATGTACATATAATGCTCCCAAAATGGTTAGATATTTATTCAATCAACTTGAACGATAAATCAATCAAACTCTATTCATTCAGAAAACTAGATGTCGAAACAAATGAAAATGTGAAGATGCCACAACAATGGATTGTTCCCTTGAAACGCATTTTAGCTGGGAAAAAGGTCAACGAAGGAGGATGTCAGAAAATGGAGCTGCCGAGAGAGAGTTATAAGGAGTACAGCAGCAAATGGAAAAAAGATAAAGTGGAAACCAATACTAGTAAATTTTCTAACACTTAACATAACAACATGAGAGTGACAGCGAATGGAAAATATATACGCTTCCATTTTCAGTAATTCCAATGCTAAACATATAAACAGAAGGCACACACAGGAGTGGATGCACAAAGCTTTGTTTGGAAATGTGGGAAACAAAACCTAAATAATAATATAACCTGTTAAGAGCCCCCCATGATATTACATAAGAAATACTCATGTAACATAACTGCCGTAGTTATTCAATATAATAACTCAACAGAGTCTACATTTTGTTATTACATTTCAACCACATTAGAGCATCCATACGTATACTCCATACACATTTTTGCAAGCTGAACGATACCCGGAGCAGAAGCAGTTTTGCCGAGGTGGAACTAAGATAAAAGTGAAATGGAACTGTCTCTGGAAAAAAACTAGGTTGTTACTTTGAAACTACTTTATGCTCCCTGTTCCTTCCGCATCTGTCCTTCCAATCCACTTTTTTCTCCTTCAACAAACGCAACATTATCCCATGGCATCAATCAGCCGCGATGTCATGGACCTCCTTTTTCCCGTACTTTTTCTTTTTATATTGCTTCTACTTCTGACTCAACTCACAGTTCTCCCGACTTGGAATGGCATTACGTCTTTCCCAACTCTACACTACTGTATGTTTGGTTGGACTTCCTCAATACTCACGAGTTAAGTTGGAGACGGTGAACACACAGATAAAACGTGAAAAACTACCTTCATAGTACCACCTACCTCTTTCTTCTCTTCATTTTAACAAAGAAGATAATATAAAATCAGAATGTGTTTGTGTAAGAATCAATGATCAACAGATCGAAACGATGTAAAAGTATATATTATAAATGAATATTTCTAGTAAGCATGACTTTGAAATTACAATGTACTTGTGCAAACATTTCTACTCCTTTATGAACTCTATTGACAGCGTCTAAGTACAAAGGAACATTTTATACATTTCTTGGAAATAATTTGTATACCAGTGGCACGAGTAACTTCCTATTAAAGTACTATGAAATTGGTCAATATATGTATTACAGTATATGTAGCATGTAGACTACATTTTTCTAATTTTGTACCAAGATCAGTTCCCGTTGCAGTTACACAAACAACTACACGGTCGCTGTTTTTGTTGCATTTTATAGAACACAGAAACAAGAAAGCATACTCGTTTTTCTTTGCGATTCTTCCGTCTCTTTCTTTTCTTTCTTCCATGGAAGTGGAATAGAAAGAGTAAAAGTATGATGTTACAACATCTCTTGATTTGAGGTTTTCTTAGAAACTATCATAAGATAGCATATCTACTGCTGGTACGCTGTTTCCTCTCTCTCTTTGTCTCTCCATTCTTTTCTCTCCGTCTCAATCTCGTCCTCAAACTACTATTATGGGGTTGGGGATATGATAACTCAAGGAATTTTGCAGTGTGGTGGAAAAACTGAATTGGAGTGATATGTTGGCAAGAAAGAGCGAACTTGCATCAAACCAAACTGGGATGCTACCAGTGTACTATCTCCTAGAGAATGGCGTGGTAGCAGTATTTATTAGTCAGTATGTAGTATAGAGACTTGTCGGTTGAATAATCTCTGAAATCATAGAGTTTTGGAACTCTTGGAAAAAGTTACCTTTGTCCGTTAGACTGGCTGCTTTTCATTCTCAAACTGTCTCCACTCTCTACATTTCATGGAAATTGGGAGAAAAAGGAAAGAGAAAAAAGAATTGACTGGGCCCACATGCACTGTACACTGTGTACCATTCCTTTTCTTCTATATGTTACCCAGATTTAACAAAAGCATGTCTCGAGAAAGTGAGATTCTGGAAGGTGGAATAGAGCAAAAAAATCTCTTGTTCGTTGCACGTATTTGTGTGCTATCCCTCTGATTCGAGGCAGCATTACATGCACGGCACAAAGACGTTGTAATAGTCGAGAACAATGTATGAATCGATTCGCCTCTTTTAGCCATTATTACTCTACCATTATAGTGTGTGTATATATTACTACAACGGCAACGGTTTTGACAAAGATGGCCAAGAACGAGAAAAAGGACGCGTACTACATACATTTTACACATAACAAAGATCTACCTAACTTGGAGAAAAAGACAGAAGGGATACATAATACACCTAACTGATCTGATCGGACGGACTGATGATGAGAATAAACGAAGACATTTATACCTATACTTTCTATTATATTCTCTTTTAGAATAACCATTTTCTTTATGCGTGTATAAACTCCACGAGAAAGTTAAATAACTGCCTCCAGAACACCGGATGTATGTTTTTTTTCTCTCACATCCTTTTATCTCCGTCTAACAATACTCTATAGCGCTTCATTCCAGTGGCAAACGAAATGTAAAATTCCAAAACAATATAGATAGAAGCACAGTAAGCAATAGAATCGAGAAGAAACTATTAGATTTTAAAAGAACGGATACCCTTTTGTAATGTTTGATATCCGGCTATCCGCCATAGATTTTTTCATGGCATACTGATACAAATATGGCAATCCCAATACTCACAAAGGTAGAAAGAAAATATTAAGCAATCAGCCAAAAATTAGATTTTTGGAGGGTCTTATTATATGGTAAGCTAAGGTATGGTATAAAATCATCTCCCACACTATACACTATATGTATATGTAGCTTGTGCATTTGTCAAAGATGAATAATGTAAATCTTGAAACATGCCACATTCGTTACCTTTATTACAACAAAATGCTTGGTGTAATCTGTAAAGAATTTTCAAATCTACTATACGATTTCATAAGAAGTTTTTTGATTGGTGACTTGCCTCGTAAAATTACTTACTGTACAAGATGTTAGTAAAGAGAAAATATTCGAGCAAATAAATAAAATACTGGATTTAAGTGATATGTGAGAATGAGAGATGGAGTGAGAAAATGGAGAATTTCACGAAGAACAAATTGGCTTAGAGAAGATGTATGTACTGTGTTTTTCTCTAGTGTTTTCACAACTTATTGGACAACAAAAAAGCGAAAGTGAAAGGTACAGATAAATAAGAATCAGCACACCTTTTCAAGAGAGGTCAATGCTTACAGTGTACCCACCAAAAACTAACAACCATCGATTCGATTTGCTTGTTTCTTCTTGCAACAGAGACTCAACTAAAGTAAAAGTGAGAGCAGTCAGCCATTTTCCCGATGGTGTTCCATGTGCAACTTTTGAGTGAGCACAGCTAGCATATGTCGATGAAGGAAGACCACTTTAGTTGTTCTCTTTTTACAATCTTTGTGAGTCATTCGTAATGGTATATTGTGTCACTGGATGGAAGTTGAAGAGAAAAGAAAATACCATTCAGAACAGCAACACAGCAGAGTAAACAGCAGGCAAAAATCGAATCCGCGAAATACGTTGTCTCCTGTCATTATGTGTTATTTAGGAAGAAAGGATGAAGAGTAAACGAAAAGCTACAACAAGACTTTATGCCTTTGCTTGTAAGCATACTTATAAATCATATTACAGTGGGAGAAAGTCTCCTAGAGAAGAGAAAGTTTAGACAAAAACACATCTAACCAACGTACCTACTTATGCATTATACCTCGTAGTCGTAGAGAGGCAAAGCGGATTTCAATAGTGCTCCGCATCTGTGTACGTTCATATACCATATAATTTATGCATTTGTACATAAGTATACAGTAGTAGACACATACGTTTACGAATAACTTTTCATTAATTCTTCTCGACCACTTCTCTCTTCCATATACTCTACGAAAATGCAAAGTTTATATATGGCTTCTACTTATACAAAGTTTTTTTTCTTTAGATGCTTTTATCCCATCTGTTATATTATGTTTGTAGGTCTGCTCCCCAACACTGACACTACTAGCTTCTAACTATATTAGCTGTAAAGTTACTGCTTCTGCTTCCTCACTGTATGCACATGTTTTATTTGCTCTTGCCTTGTGAATTGGTATATACGTTATATACAAAAACCTTCTATAAATTGAATGACAGAGGGAAAAAGTTTAGTAAATGAGTTTAACATTTTAATGGCAAACTTTTAGAATGGAATTTGACGGATGAGTGAGACGCTTCTCCTATTCTATCTTTTAGCGAGTATAACCTGGTAAGGAAGAGAGGAAAACAACTTGTGAGTGACTTTGGCTGATCAGATATTTTGAGAGTACCTATATAGATGATGTAATGAAACTTTTTATAAGAAAACAAGCAAAATCATAGAAATATTTATGTGCAAAATCATCGTTCTATATTGTGCAAGATACATTACTCACAAGAGCTGGCTAATTCAACATAAAATTTACTGGATGCTGACAGACAAACTATTACTTATTGTTACGGTGAGTTGGGTAGACACAAACAGTGTATATGCTGAATCTCATGTTCTGCTCCTCTTATCTCTCAACTAGGAGAAAACGAAAACATTTTGTTCGCAAAGAAAACAATGTGGGAAGAGGTACAGGGTCTGTAGACTAGAGAAATTTTTCTTTAAAACACATACGCTGTTCTCCGTAAATGTCTCTCTTCAAATAATTGATTGCTTTTTTCTCCACTCTTTCTTACAATCACTCTCTTATTTTCCACTCGCCGAGAAAATGCTCACCCACCCATTCCAATCACGATTGTGTTGTTATGATATAAGTGTATAGTGTCAGGAAAAATTTCGGCAAGCCTAAAGATAATTTTAATATTAAGGGAGGTGATTGAGGGGACATTGTATTCCAGGAGCCTGAAATATTACTACTGGTGATGGTAGTGGTGGCAGATGAAAATATACTTCGAATGGAGAAAGGACGTAATGCTTGGGAAAATAAGATTTATCTTTCCTGTGCGTCAGTTGCATATTAATTTATACGTGAGCCAATGGAATACAAAAGAAGCTGAAGCCTAAAAAAGTAAGACTAGGATACGACATGGACTATAAAAAGTCGTTATTTTGAAGAAACATTCAGCACATTACCCTTAAGTTTCAAGAAGGAGGTAATCTATAAAATATGGAATATGACTAGTTTAATAACTCCATGTCCTTAAGAGTTACTTCACTGTATGCGTCACGTCAAAGATTACTACTAAAATTTTCATCTTGGTGGAATGAATTAGGAGAAGGCTATTTTGACACAAAAATAAGCGGAATAGCCATGGTAGGCGGAAATGTAAGGGTTTTTCATCTCCAAAATGTAATTAAAGTAAAAGACCTATATGATATATGGCATCAACTGCCTGTGGTCTGACACTTGAGAACGTTTTATGTGGGGGAATTTTCTAGGAAATATGACTGTTTTTGTTTGGAGTATGGTTAGCAGTTTAATATGTACCTTCTTTTGGTGCACCTGTCGGGGGTCCAGCACCACCAGCGGTGGAAGTGCCGCAACCAGCCGTACCGCTACTGCTAGCACCAGCACCAGACGCAGATGCAGTGACGGCGGCAGCAGAAGCCACTGGTTGTGATGGATTGCTGCTTTGAGTTTGAACTGGGGAGATGACGGAGTCATTTCTTCGGGTTGGAGTCTGAGCCATATGGTCGCGTATCACGTTAAGACTTGTACATCTGGAAACGGAAGACTGGAGAGGTGTTTCTATCGACGCAGGTGTACCACAGCCAGGGGAAACATGCTCTTCCTCGGCTTCATCTTGGTCATCGGCATCCCTGTCCACTCGACAAAATCCAACAAATGCTTCACACGCTCTGGCCAAGCAGTTCCAACGCTTGGATAGCCAATGAGCTAGTGCCTGAAATTTAGATAAATCAGAATTTTAATTAACAATACAAATCGTTGTACATATTAATTAAATTCGAAAATACAACCTAATCTTGGCATTTTAAGCAGTATATTGATCGTCATCGACTAATTCCAGTGTGTAAAATTAATTACATGCATAAAAGTGCTGTTTTCATCAGTTTAAGGTAATTTAAGGATCTTCCTGAAGTCAATTGGAGATTTTACAGCGAAGCGAGGTTTCTGCGTAGCTTTAATTCGTTTTCGTTTGTATAGATTTTTTTCCAACCAAACATAAGCAGTTTTCTGCTATTTCCGTCCTTTCTCTTTGTTCTCAATTTCCGTATATCTGTTTACTGCCATTTATTTATAAAATCAATAACAATGGACTACAGTATTGAGGTCGTTTTCCTTACAGATCCAGTCAATTCATGAACACATAGCTCTTTGCCTTACAATGCTCTTTTCATTTCACATCTACTTATTTATAACCTTGAGCTGAAGAGAAAACAAGAAGAAAAGTCGATGATGGAAGAGTAATGTACTACACAATTGGACAATGGAAAGTATTCTCTTCGTTTCTCAATCAAGTCAACAACGAAAGGAGAAAGAATTGAATTGGGGCAGCATTATGAGATGAAAACCATTTTCTATTTTCGTACCACTCCATCATCGTCATTATTTCCTTACTAGTGTTTGTCAGTAAACGAGTCTGAGGTTTTGTCTTTTTTCTTGGACAATCACAGAAATGCCAAACCAATGTCTCAAAAAGCTATCTTCTTCGTTTAGTGCTTCTATAATACCAATATGGGCTCAGTCATGCAAACGAAACCAATCTGTGCCTCAGGGAACATCTTTTTTGAGTAAAACTGTGTGTTTGAGTCGAGAAACATGACGAAAGTATCAAATATAAATGCCATTTTATTTCGTATTATCAGTATAGCATTTTTTCGTGTACGTGTACTACTTGAAGCAAAATTGGATAAATTTCTCAATAAATACTCGTAACAAATTTCTTGTATATAGGATACAACAGGAATTCTCATGTCTGGCAGTGAAATTGAGTTGCCACATTCGTACACAATATATGTATACACGTTAGGTAACGTTGAATTATGGACGTATGTATGAATTTCGACAACAATGTCAAACATTCCTTTGTTGTTCCACCTTTTCCCATTTTATATCAATAAATTTCTCTGCCATCGTGTTGGAAAAATGTATTGCAAGTTCTTTGCTTTGCTCCTACAAAACGTAATGTTGCAGAAAATGTGTGGCGCATAAAGTTCTAGCAATAATAGTGTAATAGGAAATACATACTTTTAAAAAAGAATTTCATATTTATTTTTCAATCATTATTTTAGGAAGTCAAAAAGATATAAAAGGTAATTGACCAAGTCCACTGGCTGTAGGGGTTTATTAATGCTCTTTAATACTACCAGTAGAATGTAGGATGGTACATGCATATAATATTGTAGCATACACTCATGATAATGTAATAATAACAGGTATGTTTGAATATATTTATTCAATTCTTATCTTCATAATATTTTTTTACCAATCGATTTTACCAATTTTTACACATCGATTTTAGTTGTAAACTAAATGAAATCCCTTCATAGTTTACAATTGAGTTTACGATGGGAAGAAAATAAGTAAAGTTTGATGTTTTGATATGATCCTTTATCTAAATTGTTGACTCAGTATCAAGAAGCAATTATTTGATAGAAAATGTTAATGCAGACGAGGTAGTTTCAACCCAACTGTAAATTCTCAAACAGTACGACAGTACTCACAGTACCTCCTTCCAAAACGATATGATTTGTATCTATGAAGTGGAAAATCGTAAACAGCCCGGAAAATTTGGCATCTCGAATAATTTTAAGAATTCCTATCATTAATTAACAATCGTCAGATGGACTAGACTGTGACAAAGCGAAGAATCTATCTACACTTTCAATCATAGACCTAACATGGAAATCCGTAGTTTCGTACCTTTACGACATTCGACATGAAAAGTTCGAATTTTGCAGCTTTCAATAAATTATTTTCCAGATTCCAGGTTCAAAATAATCAAACAAAAAAATAATGATGTATGATCTTGATCAGATCTTGGCATTCATTACTATTTCAGATTTCAAAGTAATAAATGTACACTGTTTTAAGGCAAACGCTCCTCCGTACTTCATGCAAAGTGAAAGTCTTAGGTTTAACATGTTAAATGTAACATCTTAGGTTAATGTTTCTTGGTAAAAAGTTCCAGCATAGTCTGTTACTTCGTAAATGTACGTAGCAGATACTTCTATTATGCTGTTTCATCTTTCAATGTCACATTTTAAGTTTTAATGTGTTTTGGTACATGGGTACTTTGCTGGTAAGACGCATGTTATCACCAAATTATGTATGTTTTGTCCAATTTTGTAGAAGATGGATAACAAATGTTACGTCTCGTAACTCATAACGGATGTAAAACTAATGTTGTTGCTTTTCGCTGATGCCTATGCAACCTTTAAGGTAAGAGATGCATAGGTAAGTTGGATAGAACCCGAAATTATCTGGCTGATGTTGGTATGTAGTTTATTCATGTAAATAATATTATGTAATATGTATATATCTGTAGTAAAAGAGAAAGACTAAACTACGCATATAAAACGGCAGTGAATCTGGGAAAAGCTCGCATGTATGCTCGTCTAGTAAATGAAATTGAGCTTCCCATCTTGTGCTTCTTTGGAACATGGTGATTATATTGTATATTGTAGTGGAAACATTCAAATGTATCTCAGCAGTTCCATAAATATGGCACTTGAATAGTATTGAAATGTGTGTAGTACACGCTGTTTGTGAAGACGAAGTGAAATACAAACTCGTGAAATGTCTAGAATTTATGTTTACTAACCAATGTGTATACAAAGTTCATGCATGCATGGTTAAAGCCCCTCTTATGTTTACATCCGATCAAACCAAGGACTGGAATGCAATATTTGCATTACAACAACAAGGCATTTTGAATATCATCTACAACAACAATACTAACCGAGGGCATGTAGTATGATTGGTAAATGGAACATTATTTGAGGAATGACCATAGTTTGTATCTGCTGTAGTAAGCGCAATTTTATACAAATGTAGCACAATAAGTAAGACTTTCCGATTTTCCGATGTTTATCGTTCAATCATAAAAAGTGAAATTGGATCCCATTTCAGCAGCAAGAATTTTTCGTTTGATTCCGCTTACTTTGTAAAATGATAATGTTCGTATGTCTGCATATCTTCTACCAAAAATGAAAAAAGACAAAATTTCTCGGCTTCTCAATTTGAATTTTTATTGCACGAAAATCCCTCACGTCAAAACTTTAAGTGAGGAAAGTATATCTCATAGTACTAAAATTAAACATGAGAGATGCTTTCCATAATATGAGTATAAAATTGGGTACGTGAAGCACTAAAAGCTCTCATGTTCAAACAGTGTTTTTAGAGAGTTCATATTTTATTAAAATCTTAAAATGACCATTGCGAAGCTGAAGAAGGCAAAATACTTTTTAATGGTAATACTATCACGAAGTAAATATGATCCCGTTCGTTTATGCAGAGTTTAGCGCAATTTAATAAAGTAAAGTACAAAACTAAAGGAGTATAAACTGAAAAGTTGCTTACGGATTGTCGTTTATGAGCAGGACATGACGGTGATTGGTCCAAATGATCTTGACAAGTACAAGATCCGGAGCGCATTCTCTTCCACTCCTCCACATCCATTGCTTCGTCACTGCAAAAGGAAAAGTTTATGTTTTATATTCCAATTGGAATGTAGAGAGCGAAAAAAAACTACAGCAATTTATTTATCCACCGACGAAAATTTAATCTAAACACGTCTGTTGTAAACTAGTTTGGGGAAAGGCTATCAACATCAACTTTGCAAATTTAAATTCAATACAGGCTACAATTTTGGAACAATTGCCATCATCAAAACTTAGTGAATTCCCTAAAGAAGCATTTCCAAGTATCGTCTACCGAATATGCTCATCAGATAGCTGATGTGCGCAAGCAAACCCTAACATTTAGAAAAACCGAGCATTCTAAACAAATTGCCTATGGGGGTCAAACAGACAGCGTTAACCATGTGTTAAAATCGGGCACAGCGGAAACACCGCCTTTAACTTGAAATGTTATTTCTCTACTTTCACACTTTTTACTATCGTATGACCTAGTCTGTGTTCACTGCGCCTCTCGCTCTCATTTCCGCGTACTTTCTCTTTATGATTATCGCATGCAACACCACATCTGTGTGATACGCCAGAGTTGCTTTCTCTTTTTGCTGCCTACTGGTTTTAGTTTTAACGCACCATGAAGTTCCATGAACGAATTGGCACAAAAGCTAGACCTGTTCTACTCCAAGTCGAACCCGCTTCTTAGAAATTCATGCTTGTTACAGAATAGTATTTATTCGAATCTGACTGGAAGTCTCATGTTTGATAGGAATTTCAACGAAAGTTGATGAGCCTATTTGTCAGTGAGGACTCACTGCCTTGAATTGCACCACTAATTTTAACCATAAATCTGACCTGCATGAACTGAAACGTTTTATTACTTACCACTTTATATGCTACTTGGTTCATGGACAAAGAGATTGATTGTGCAACATCGCATTCCTATCTATTTCCTTTCATAAACTACTCGTGCCGTATGCCATGTAGCGTACGTACTTTTTGGGCATATCTGTTTTTATTTTTTTTAGGTAGTAACTATTTTAAAGAAAATGAAATAACTGTCATTTACATTCGCATACTAAAGTTATGTAACTTTCACATAGTCAATCAATATGTAGATAGTTACCTGGAATTGGAGCGACGACTAGATTCTTTCTTTCCTGCTTGAAGTTGTGATAAATCCCTCTGCCTTTTCTCCGTCTCCATATAAATTCGATAGTAGAGAAAGAGCATAATCGACACCTGAAATATATTTCATGATGTTATGGTAAAGAGGATCCTGTTTCATAAATCGAATTTCTGATGAAATTAGGCACTTATGTGTAAAGTTGACCGGAAGTCTGAGGAGGATGCAACGGCGTTGTTACGAATTTGAATTGTAGTAAATCTGAATATAGTATCGTTTGATGCAGATTGTTTATGAATTTTGTATAACCCTTTAGGTTTTTGTCGTAGTGTAAATACATAATCTGTCATGCAGCCGTTATGTATGATTCTTTCCAATAAACTTCCTTTGAAAATAAGTGTCTATTGTGCTTTTAACTATGATAGTTGTAAGGTGAAATGCATCCTCCTCCGACTTCCGGTCAACTTTACAGCGTTATAAACTTACAGGGATGTAGAACGCGGCAATTGCAGTGCCAAAGGTGATGTAATGATTTGTCTCAATGAACTGAATGTAACACTTGTACTCTGGAACCGTTCGCTTCCCCTCAATGTAGGGCCAAGCGTAAATCCACGGTGGCCACAGGAGGAGACTTATGCCCCATGCAGCGGATATCATCACAGCAGCTCTTCTCGTTGTTCTCTTTGCTCTGCAAATATCAAATTTTAATTAAGATTAATGTACAAAGCACCTCAAACAATATTTCTTCTACATTCACGGAATTCATCTAGCAAGCCTATGCCTATCTGCAAGAATAGTAGGTGTACATCTTTCCATATAAAATGATAAGTATATGTGCATTCACACAGAAAGGTTGTATTATGACGAATGCTGTTGATTATGATGATGTGGTTGAGAAGATCGAGGTTGTAGGTACTCGTTTCATTTTCCACAGTAGATGAAGATAAATAATTTTAGAGCAAGCGTCGTTCCAGAGTTATTACATCTCCAAAAAACGTACACATATCGTATAACGACATGCCAACTGCAGGCGTCATCCTCGTCGTTTCGTCTGCTTCGCACGACAATAATATGGCAAGTCCTTTGGGAATGTCATAAACTTTCATTTCGCACTACTGCTGTGTGTTCGTAGGGCATATAGGTTAATTTACTTTGTGATTAGGGAAGGAACAACGTGATACGATTTTTATTTTCTGGGGGCAAACTTCCTACTAGAAGCTCATCCAACCAGCAGACCATTTCTCTTGACTGCATGGTTTCTACTCGGCGTGTGCATTTTTCCTACTTTACTCTATAGCTATTGCTGTAGAGCTATCACCAAGTTATAGTAGAAACTAGGAAAATCTCAGCATCGTTTGTAGCGTAACAATCAACAATATGAAATACATATGTACTATCATGTTACAGTTTTTATTTCTCGCAGTGCCATACCAAAATACGCGACAAAGTATGTACGAAAAATAAATAAATGTACACGTCAGATTTATGTTGTTGGTGATTATGTACGAACGTACCATAAAACTGTGCTGAGAGAAAGGTTGGAAATGAATTATACTTTTCGCTTGTTGTGAAAAGTGCTTACATGGTCGTTTAATTTTGGATTTCTCATCTTTCACTCGTGCAACCATCATTGCATCGACACTATCGACATAACAAAAATGCAATAAATTGTTCCGTTGCAATAACTTGTGTTTCTGAACAAATAGTGCAATAAAAAGTTGCGCCCCAGGAGTGGTGACAGTCAACTTTACTAATGTACAGAAACTAAACTACCCATTGTTAAACAAAACTAGTAGCACGTTAGCAGTGGCACTGACTGGGTACAATATAAAACGTGTGAATGTTCAGGGATCAGTGGATTTTTATGGCATCAGAAGCCGACATTATGCTGTTTTACGAGTGGTCGGATTTTTACGTAAATAATAAAACGTAATAAAAATATAAGTAAAATGTACATGCTAGCAAATGATGTGATAACAATAATATTGGAAACGACTAGCGTGAAACGAATTCCTGGAAACCACAAAGCCAAAAAGTGTTATTCTACTTGGCAAAGATCAAAAGAGACACTATTAAAGCAAATTGCATTTCCATATTATTTAATCAAGTTTGTGGCGACTAGCATGTATCGTTGATCATTCCCTGCATTTATCGTTTATCTCCCATATTGTTTGGGCTCTTCCTTTTCAATATTCATTCCTCCACTCTCTTTCCTCTTCTATCAAAGCGAAATGTAACGAAATAATTTATAGAATCTCATTAATGCATCCAGTCGCAATCAGTCTCTTTCACTCTGGATTAAGATAATCCACACGCGCTTAGTTCTCAATTAAGTTGCGGTACTGCTGTTTTTCAATACTTTCTTCATCCTGAATGCTGATTTTAGCTACGCAGCAGCCACCATAGAGCTGCTATACCGATTCAGTTTAGTATTCCAGCTCATTTTAAGAAACGAATAGACAAATACGAGAAAACTCCGTGACAGGAATATCTCCTTCATTTCCATCCTGTTTTTTTTTCTCATGGAGAAAGTACCAGTAGAATTCTCATTTGCTTTGTTTAAACTTGCAATTGCCACTAATATAAACATGCTGAGTGAGTGAGCGCACACAACGAACAGTTAATGAATACCACCACCCCCGCCACCACCATCATAATGACTGATTACATGTACGAATGTGTGTCGAGGCAAATTATTCTTATGCATAGAGTTGAATGCACGTACAAAGTTTATTCTTTAACAGATACATTTGACAGACTAATATCAAAGGTATCAATACATGAGCTGGCTCTTGCATTGATATAGTCACATCATGGAGGAAGTCGTGCAAACTTTTATTCATTTGTGTAAACCTGAACGAATCTCTACCTCCAAAAAATTCCATTAGTGGTTGAATATTGGAAGACAAAGTATCTCATCGACCGTAAACTTTATTATTTTAAAGCTTGCTATCACATAATACTCGTGCGCATTGAAACAAATCGATGGAATAAACAAATTGAAAATTGTTCCTCTACTAATAACGCTTCAAACTTCAAGCAAAAGCACGTTGCTGCATGCCATGATCCTGATTATGAAAAAGAGTGAAAAAGGTTTGAACAGTTATAATACTTAAGAGATGTACTTCTTGTGAGGGAAGTCAGAGCTACGGCCATGTCAATATTGACTCACTCTTTATTAAAGTGCACGGATTCCAGTAATATCGTCAGATATACTAGAAAAATAGATGGATAAGGTTTATGCAGCAACTTGAATACATCAACTGCAAAACATAAGAATAAGCAAGAGAACACGTTGTGCAAACATACTGCTATTATCTACAAACTGCTTTCATTGCTTTCCCTAGACAATGTACGTGTTTAAGAGATCCTTTTTGGAAATTACTAGATTGAAAATCTAGATAGAACGTTAAATCCTATTGTCTATTGAGACATGCTGGCCTACTTTAATCACATCGCAATTTGTTAATTACATTTTCTCAATGTTTGCTCACATCAACAAAAATGTATACCTACTAACTAAAGACCCAACATTTTAGAAAAATGTACTCCAATACCGGAAGCCCAAAGGCTGAGTTTATGCGCATAAGATAGGATTACCATTAGCTTCCAACCCAGTTGCTCCAACGCATTAAGTTTGTTTTAAGGTGGTTACATATATACTCAATATAACTCGGCAATAGTACATCAGTATTATTGATACCACATGTTCATTATGACTAATTTTATTTTTATATTTCCCAACATCTAATTTTCATGCTTATTTTAAGATTTGTATATTCTCTGATGTTCAAGAGTGTAAATGTAGGACAGATAGGGATAAGCAAAAATCCTGCAAGGCACATGATTGTGTGGTTATAAAGAAAGTGATAGGCTGATAATGTAGATGTGTATTTGCTTATCTAACAGCAAAAATATATCCTTCTAAACATCCTTCACATTGCATATTAAACACAGTTTTGGCAAAAGGTTTAATTTCTACCAGCGTATATTACACACTTTACCTACTTACTTGTTAGTTAGCCTTTAACTGGAACTTTCTCCAATTTTCGATTAAGGTAGGAAAGTGGTATAATGCGAGGAGTTGAGTGTAAGTCAAGGAAATATAACACCATCATCTCATTGCTGGAGAGCTTGATCATACCAAGCATACCTCAACAGCATCTTCTGCACTGCTCACGGAGTATACTGTTTTTTGTTCTGTAGAGTTTTACTCTGCATTTATCCTGCTCGCTATTTTACCATTCGCTCAAAAGTTATTCACATTTTGCATCACATACAGCATATAACGTAGTGGCAATGTAGAAGCAACAACATTACGTTACGACATACTATTAAAGCTCCAGGATAAAATCCAATTACAAACTTTGCTCTTTCCTATTGTTCTAGTTCTCACGAAGGGAGACTATTTACTTGTGCTGTGCACACTTTTCTCGTGTAATATAATAGCATCTACCAGAATCATTATTACTACTACGTATGATTGGACTGGTCCTCCAGCTAGGGAGCCTGTATGTAGATTGGCTAGTTGGTGAGAAGAAAGGAAATCCGAGATGATAAATGAGATAGGAGAAGACTGGAGTGGAGGAAGGTTTAATTCAAAATCTCAAATTTCCGTTCAATCTAGCGATGGAATTAACTGAGCTCTATTGGGAAGATCTCTCCAACTAAACTTTCGAATTAGTCATTATAATCAACATCATCGACAATATTTTGGAATTATACTTTCACTGTTACACGGTACGAAGTAATATAAAGAACAAATTCATTTGTATTGAAACAAATGGTATCACTTCACGGAACCCGATTTCAAGGGCTTCTTTTCAATATTTGAAGTGAGGGTCTTGGAAGCGTTGTGAATACAAAAAGCAAAAACTGTCAACGAGGTATGATTACAAATGGGTGGAAATGTGTTTACAATAAAGGAAGGCTTTGGCATAAACGTTTGAAATTGGTACATTGGGACAAGTTAAAATTGAATTCATCTATGAAAGCAAACTTCTTTCTTTCTTATTCTAATTTCATTAATGTGCCATGTGCCTATAACACTAGATCAGTTTAAACACGTCACGTACATCAGCAAAATCTTTTTGTTGTCCAATGTTCATTGAAGGAGTTTCAAGAGCCTAAAAGTTATGTGCTCGTAGAGTAGTGTACTTCTCAGGTTAAACAAAACATAAGAAGATTTAGATGAAAATACAGAGTTCATATAAGGTATACATGCTCTACTTAATCCAGTTAGGTATAATAGATAATAAGATACACTATGGATAGAAAATAAATATTTGTTGACATTTAAAACCTTTGACAATTCCATTTGCGCTGTGTTTTCTCTTCATCTTAATGAAAGTTTTTGTGTATAATGGTTTCTGGGGGATATCAGACCACTCTTTTACGGATACATGAGCTTCAGTACTAATGGTACGAGAAACAAACTAGAAAACGTGCAGACCAAAATCTGCGACTAAACTTTAAATGCATAAGCAGTCAACACAACACGGTTCTCTAGATTTTTGATGAAATATGTAAAACTACTGGGTATTCGATGAAATTTATATCAATGTGTAAAACAGAATTTCCGTAGAGCACAGTATATTATTCTAGAATTGCTATAATTAAAGGCATGTGACGAATACGAAAATACTAATGCATAATGTATTTGGACAGCTGGAAGAAACTTTCAAAATATCTTCTCTGCTCACACTACAAAAAACCATCACTACACGTAACAAACCTTGAATTTGAGAAAGATATTTACGAAAGGCTTTTTATACGTTGCCGGTCATGATTCATGATTCCATGAACACAGTTTTACCTTTTATGAATTATTTTGGAAAGTACAAGTACAGTAGAGAAAGGTTGGCCATCGAATAGTGAATACTGGAAAAGAGTATATTCAGTATATGCCCAAATGTTAAACAAGTTACAGAAATGCTTCCTGTTTAAACTTGTTCAAAACTTAAAATTCTCCGAGACATTTTCTCACCGTGAGTGAGTAAAGTGTATCAATGTGTTACCCTAATGCAATAAAATACGTACACAGTTTTCTTGGGATCCACGTTCTTACAACCCTTTCATCTTTCTGTGACGACAAGTTTTCCATATCACGTTATGAACCTTCAAAGGAAAATAGTAAACAGTTCTGTATGAAGCAACTTGTATCAAATTTCGTCAGAACTACCTCTTGGTCCTAAGAAATTGAACTACTTGATAGTTAAAAACAGTATAAAGGCACATGTTTTTGATAAAACAAAACTTTGTGAACTGAAAGTATTGACTCTAATACTGCAGCCAATGCATTGCTACTTAATACTTATCATATTTTTGTATTTTAAAATCATTATATATACATGGGTTTATTAGTAGACTACTGTGTTTCCTCAATTTAGTAATTTTTAAGAGATATTAGAGAAGGACAAAATTAAAAATAGAAACAGGTAGTTTGCCGAATTAATCCTATTTTCTTTCACAAGCAAAGGATGTTGTTTTCTACTGTTATAATATCGTAACTCCTTTGACGTCCTGTTAGCCCAGTACACCAAAGGTTGTCTTTGTGAAGAGAATTCTGAGTTACCTTGCAAAAGGTATATGAAAAGTCCCTGGAGAAAACCTGCACACGTCAGTACTCACTCCGTATATAGGACTCACTCAGCAATATAGATACACATATACATGTGTTATTTGTAAAGAGGTTTGAACTTTAAAATAATGCTTTAAAGAACGTAGATACAACATATTTTACAAAGTATGATACAAAGTATACTTAGAAGACTTCAAACAGTAAACATGTAGAATCTGTTTCCGCTAGGGCTTCCCAATGTAGCACAAATGAATTTTTAATACTTGTTCTTTCTCAAAAAGGTTGAGAGCTAATAACATTATGACGAAAACAGAGAGTGTAGTCTCATCATATCGCAGAGCAATAAAATCATTTATTTTTAATGTTGGCTTTTCCAGCACTTTAAATTTTAATTACGTTAAGAAGGGTTCCAACTGTAGGAATTCCTGACGATATCAGTGAGTTGGAATTACAAGACCACTTTTACCTACTACTGCAAATTATATAACTTACGGTAGGAGTTGAGTTCGTTGATCCAAACAGAAGATCAAAAGGTGAAGAATAGAGTTTCATAACGCAAGATAAATGTCAAGCAATTTTCGTTATCAACTTGCTCCAATGTTTTGAGAAATTCATTATGAGAAATTGAATCATTGTTAGTTTTAGAGAAGAAGAAAAAGCTTTGATGATACAAAGCGTGTAATTGATCTTGTTACAGTGAACTTTTAATGTGTGTGAGCAGTTAAAAAATCAATAAGCTTCATTAAATTTTCAATTTTGTTCCAATTTTCTGTCCAATCTTGAAAACAATAGGTCCAACATATTGCAAATACCTTTAGCCGTAGATGTGCTCTAGCCGGTTCATATAGAACGATAGAACTTTATCAGTTAATTAAAACTACAGGTAGGACTAAGTTTTAAAGTTATTATTTTGAACCATGCAGAGTTCATAATCCGTTTGGCTTATCATCACAATTCTTGTTATCATACGGATTTCACCCGATTTCTATTTAAAATGTTTTACACTACCCGAGTTTCAGATGCGTTCCACATAATACAATCGTTTTGCTCAAAATAAAGTAAACAGTAAAAAGCCTCCTTCAAAAAAAATCTTTTGAAAATAACGTAAGCGTGAGTACGGCTAAAGAACTACAGCTAATGCCTACAAAAAAAGTCAATAACTTTTATGTGTACACTGTGCTGAAACTGCTCATTTTTTGCTATCATTCTCCGTTTACAATATAATGCTCAGCTCTTGGTGAATTCAACAACAAGAAAATTTCTTGTCCGTGAAGGACTGTGCGTCTTTTTTCCTTGTCAGAAGATTACACATCTCCATCAAGATGAGTGGCAATGAGAAAAAAGCTATGTAGACACATCCCCATTGCTGTCGTATGAAAAGAATTGAAGGAAGTTGACTAAATCGATTGCAACGATGATGCTGTGAGACGCTACGTGAGAGCGAAAGGAAGAGTAAGAATGCATGAATGAATGGAGATTGCAAAGAAAAGGGCCGCTTTAAATGATTATGAGAAATCTGCAAGAATTTTGTATTTAGCTTAAGATACGGTACAAATTTTTCTGATCCTTAAGCGGTGCGATTTGAGTACTCATACGCTCTATTAAAACGATAGTAATGAATTTCATTCAAATGCTTTTTCGTGTGCTTCTTTACACACTGACTCAATGCAAAATTGAAGTAAAAGTATGCCGAGGGAGCTACGAAGTAAAAAGCGGATAGCGGAAGCAATATTTCATTTCGTTTAACAATACACCGATTCAATAAAAATGCGAATGATGTGCTTTCCATCGAATTCTCCATGTTTTGGTTCATTTGCTCTATTGATTCTGATAAGGAAATATAATAGCTTCGTCATTTCCATTTGCATGCTTTTACACAAAAAACATAAAAAAATATTTCAATGCTCTGTGAAAACGCATTTTATTAATGAACAACTCTGTAGAAATCAGACACCTAACGCATATCGTAATTTTCACCGCATCATCACATAAAATCAAAAACCTTTCATTGCTGACACTGCATCTGCATTTTGGAGATACCGTGTTTTTACTAACTCATCTTTATTTGCATGTTATGGATATCGAGTATGTCACTATCACTAACATACTTTTCGCATTGGACATGTCATCGTCATCATCAAGTGAAATCGATGTTTGGGTTCTTTGACTTTTATTTGACTTTGATTTCATGAATATATGAATATCAGGTTATGTAGGGAAATTTTAAATTGCATTCTAATATAATTACTTACCGGTACGTTAGCGGTCTTGTAACCGAAAAGTAGCGATCAAATGAGATCATAAGCAAGTTGAGCACAGACGCATTCGACGTAAGGTAGTCAACAGCCAACCAAGCATCGCAAACACGCTCACCTGTGAACAGAATAATTATTGTTTTCATTATAAATACTTCGAGTGAAAGTAAGTACAAGAATATAAATGTCTTAATAAATAGATTTTCTTAAATCTTACCAAAGGGCCAATAGCCGGCTAACAGATAGACAGTGCTAAGAGGCATTCCCACCGTTCCAATAAGGAAATCAGCAACCGCGAGAGAAAACAAAAAGTAGTTGCTGATTGTCTGCAGTTGTTTATCTATTTTGAAGGAGATCATCACAAGAATATTTCCAACAACTGTGAGCAGCCCTAAACATGTGGCTCCCCAAGCGATCAAAATTTGCTGAAACAGGGTATACTTTGAGGAAGGTCGCACAGTACCAGTTCCATTGTTACTACTACTGCTACCACTACTATTACCGCCACCATCACTACCCTTATGTTTATCTGACGGTGTCGGTGGGGTGGACGCGTTGAGAAAGAGGGCCGTGGATGCCTCATTCTCAGAGTTCAGTAAAGTACCAAAGGTGTAGGTATGTCCATTGTTATAATTATACGGTGAGCCACTGCTACTACTGCTAAAATGGTAATTCGGATGGGTAATATAACTGTTGTAATGATGTGTCACAGAGGTCCAATAAGCGAAAGGATTTGTGCTGCTACTACTACCACCTCCGCTCCCACTACCAGCCCCATTATTATAATGGGACGACGAAGCTGATAAATCGGGATGAACATGCTCACGATCACGATATTGATGATGATGGTGATATGGATTTCGACCATTGTTATTACTGCTGCTGCTACCACCACCGTTTCCCCCGCCGTTTTCTTTTCCACCGTAGCCGTTATGATGACTGTTGGCAGCATTATTGCTGTTGCTGCTTTCACCGTTGTCACTGCCACCAGTAGCACCACCAATGCGAGTGGCAGCTGCTGTCGAAGCAGTATTGGATACGCCAGCGCTTG